>CM044108.1:1647416-1835804 GCA_024174645.1 Lemna minuta | reverse complement strand
TTGGTTAGAGGAGTTGACGCATCGGGGTCATCTACGCTATGACCCGGTTCCTTAAGACCAATCTCCACCGGAGGTTGCAATCCTTCATTCTCCAAATATTGCTTAAGCCTTTGCTCGTTCACCTTGATTGCTGACCTGTCTTTGGATCACAAAGTAAAACAACACCACAATCAAAGATTTCAACCACGATATAAGGACCATCCCACCGTGATTTGAGTTTACCGGGAAAGAGTCTAAGTCTAGAATTATAGAGCCATACTCTTTGATTAACATGAAATTCTCTCTGCCGTAAATGTTTATCATGGAAGGCTTTCATTTTTGCTTTGTAAATGTTTGAATTCTCATAAGCTTCATTTCTAATCTGCGATTTCATACAAATCGAGGAATTCTTTTCTTCCGACTTCATCCATAGACAAGTTTAGTGTCGAGTAGCCCAATATGCCTTGTTCTAGTTCTACGGGAAGATGGCATGCTTGCAAAAACCAATCGAGGATAGGGACATTCCTAACGCGGGGTTTTTATATGATGTTCTATAAGCCCTTAACGCATCAAGAATTTTCCTTGACCAATCTTTTCCATCGAACTTGCAAATCTTCTTTAAAGTCTTCTTGATTCTCTATTACAATTCTCTACTTGCCCATTGGATTGGGGATGATAAGGGTAATCATTCTATGCCCTCCATATCTCTTGAGCAAATTCCTAAATGATAATTATTAAAATGAGCTCCTACATCACTAATTATGGCTCGAGGCATCCATATCTACAAAGATATTCTGCTCAAGGAAAATCTAATGACCACACCTTCCCTCACTGATTATTCGTGCCAGATTGCTTCTACCATCGAGATACATAGTCTACAGCGTAAAAATATATTCCTTACCCATCAAATTGGAAAAGGACCCATAAAATCAATTCCCCAAGATCAAATATTTCAACTTCTACTAATAGGCTTAAAGACATAACAGTCCCTTTATCAATGATGAAACTAACCCCTCTAAGCATTTCAAATAAAAATCATGGGGCATCTCTAAATAGAATTTGGCCAATAAAACCCACTTTGCAAGACTTTAGATGTTGTAATCTTAGATGAATAATGACCTCCATAAGATGATGAATGACATGCCTTAAGAATTTCTATTGCTCTTCCTCGGGATGCATCTTCTAAATATTTGGTCTGAACCTAAAATTGAACAATTAAAATTTCCTCCCAATAGTAATGTGGTAACAATTTAAAATCTCTTCCTTTCATTGTAATCCCAGTCTATGGGTATTTTACCGGTGGCTAGATAATTAACTATGTGTGCATACCATGGCATTGACCTAACTTGGAATGCTAGTATGTGTTCATGGGGGAAAAGTATCTACAATTGGAGAGGAGAGGGGTCATCTATGATCAAACCTAGATAAGTGATCAACTTGAACTGCAGACATTTATATCATGAATATAAATATCAAACTCTTGCAGCAATAAAATCCACCTACTAACTCTAGGTTAGCTTCTTTCTTTTTAGAAATTTCAAGCCGAATGATTCGATATATACAATGACTTTACCACCTAACAAATAAGACCTCTGTGAATTTTTCTGAAAGCAACACTACTATATATAGTAATTCTTTTCAGTAGTAGAATAATTCACTTCGAGCATCCATTAAGGTCTTACTAGTGTGGCCAGATGGCCACTCAGGCTTCTTATCGGCCCGTGCTGCCCCACATTGCTGTCTTCCACTACCGCGACAGTCGGATGCATCACACATTAGCTCAAAAGGAAGGAAACTCCACTGGGTGCCTGCAAAAGCGGGAGCTTTAATAAGAGCATCCTTAATCTCATCAAAAGCATGAAGAGGATCATCACTAATAAAAAATCTATGTCTTTAGATAGGAGGTTAGTTAATGGTTTAGCAATCCTAGCAAAATCTTTTATAAATCTCCTATAGAAGCCCGCGTGGCCGAGAAACCCTCTAAGTTTCTTTAGGTCGTTGGGTGGAGGAAGATGCTTGATCACTTCGACTTTGGCCTTGTCTACCTCCAGCCCATGCTTGCTCACTTGATGTCCCAAAACTATCCCTTCCTGCACCATAAAATGAGATTTTTCCCAACTTAGCACAAGATTATTTTGGATGCAAATTTTAAATATTTCTATCAATTTCTGCAAACAAGATTCAAAAGTTGTTCCAAAAATAGAAAAATCATCCATGAAGATCTCCAATCTATCCTCAGTTAGGTATGCAAACAAAGCATTCATACATCTTTGAAATGTAGTGGGTGCATTACAAAGTCCGAAGGGCATCCGTCGAAAGGCATACGTACCTAAAGGACAAGTGAAAGTGGTTTTTTCTTGATTATCCTTGTGAATATTGATTTGATTGTAACCCGAATAACCATCAAGGAAGCAAAAGTAATTTTGACCAGAAAGTTTCTCCAAAATTTGGTCCATAAAAGGTAAGGGATAGTGGTCTTTTTTGGTCACAAGGTTCAGCTTTCGATAATCTATACATACTCGCCAACTAGTAAGTAACCTAGTTTGTACCTCTTCCCCTTTTTCATTCTTTTCTACTGTTACTCCTGATTTTTCGGACCATATGCCATGGGCTTACCAAGAACTATACGAAATAGCATAGATTACATCTCCCTTGACCATTTAAAATCTCACTTTCAATACTTCTATCATGTTTGGGTTCAATGTACTTTGAGGTTCCTAGTAGGTCTAGATCCTTCCTTCAGTAAAGATTCGATGTTCACATATGCTGGAAAAGTGCACTCCTTTTATATCATCAAATGACCAACCTATTGCTGCTCTATACTCTTTTTAATACCCTTGTTAGGTCTTCTTCTTGACTACTCGTTAAGCAGGAAGGGAGTTATGGCGGGTAACGTGTTTCTAGGGCCTATATATATTTTAGGGTGGATGGCAGTGGCTTAAGCTCTACCTCAAATGGATCTTTAGCATCTAGAGATTCATTTACTAGAGTCTACTCCACAAATTTTAGAGATATCCTCTCTAAAATCAAACTCATCCTCTAATAAATCCAAGGCTCCCATATCCTCATGACTACTACTAGGGTACTTCATCAATCTAGAGATGTTTAGCTCTACACTTTCTTCTCCTACTCTAAGAATGGTCTACCTAAGATAATAGGTACCCTAGTGAGATTATCGGGTACTTCTATTTCAGCAACGATGAAATCAGTGGGGAAGACACATTGCTCTACCCTAACCATCACAGTAATCAGCTCCCCATTTGGCTTCTTAATAGAACCATCAGCTAATTGAAGCTCTACAATAATAGGTTGCATCTCAACAAACTTATATTTATCGTATAGAGCTTTAGGGATAAGGTTGACACTCGCTCCGAATCTAACAAAGGCGCAGTGAAAATTGTGTTCCCCCAATATCACATAGATAATTAGTGTGTGGCCGGATCTTTCCTCTTCACCGGTAATTCGGCGATCTGAGACTGATAGAACAGCGCTCTACGGGAAGCAGTCGATTGGTTTCTCCTTTGAGGTGTACGTAATTCCTTCACATACTTAAGAGAGTGTTGGTATGTACCTAATGGCTTCCTCCTAAAGGGTATGGTAATGTTAGCTTCCTTTAAATGATTCTATGAGTCTATTGGCCAGCATTTGGGAGGTTTGGAGGAGTTTCAGCTTCGGGAAGGATGCTATAGATGGCTGATAGGCATGCGATTATATCTCTTGCCCTAAAAGGCTCACTTTCTTTCATTTTCTTCCTCAATTTCCTTTTTCTTATTCATCTAAATCACACTTTCGATAGGAGCCTCTAATATCACCTCTCCTTAGTCTTGTGCTTTGCTGTGATACACTCATCACAAGGGTCTTGAGGTGAACTATCTAATGAGTCTTTGGAAAGGAAAACTCTTGCAACCAATAGAGGATATATTTCTAGGATAATGGAAGGTTGAGTTGGAAATTGATAGCTGTTGGAGCCATTTCTTTCTTCACCTCTAGTATTCTCTACTTAGCTGTCGCGGGTGGGCGAGACATGTTCCTCCATCCGGTCCATCCGATTACGTCACAAGGTTGAGCTGCTCGCTCATTCCATGGACGCTTTTCGTTAACTGCTCCATCATTACCTTCATCACCTGCAATCCAGTCACGTTAGATTCATTAGTTTGTCTAGGTGGCTGGTTATACGGAGTGAATAGGGTTTAAAATTAGGTAGGGTGGCCGGTGATCCTTAGTTCGTTCCGTGCATTCCACTCAGCTTGTATGGGTGCACATAGTTCATGGCGTGACTTCTTCCCTACGCGCGCCTTCTCCATCATGATGATCCCTGCTCAAACACAAAGAACAAGAGATTTCTTGCACTGATGCATTAGTGCTGAGTTACAAAGTTTCTCCAATGGGTTGAGTTTTAATTTTCAATATTAGTTTCTATTTTCCCTATCCTATGCTCATTCCTTTTTCTATCTTAATTTCCGTTTCTTTACCCTGAGACATCAGTCACTCCACCTCTCTTGCGGGTTCTACATTCTCTACCACTACAATGATGGTTGAAAGCTAGCGGTGACTATCGGTTTCCGGCTATTTTCTCCATGATCTCTTCAGTTTCCATCATCATATTTTCCCATGTGATCGAGTCCATCACATGGATAATCTACTCTGTTCCTGCGATTCTCATTTAATCCATTGCTGAGAGATATTCGTCAGTGCACTCGATTACTAAATCCGCGGTGAGGACATTTCCTGGCTGAAGATCGAAACCTCCTCCCATGCATCACCAAAACGCAGTTCCCTTAATCTCCTTGTTTAAATCCTTGTATCTCTTGTCTACTTGGTTAGTTATGCCCAGAGTATAGAATTTCTTCATAAAACACTCCTCTATTTCATTCCCTAACTCTCAAATTTCCTGCATAAATCTATACCACTCTCTAGCTCTATCTTCTCAAAGGTTTTCGAAAGATTCTCATCTTCAATACATCTTGTGAAACTCCCGAATATGAAGTAAAGAGAGGCATCTACCTATCAATTCTTCTAAAAGGTATAAGGATTCTCATGAGGAATGCCATGATATGAAGGTAGGGCATTTAAAGAAAGAAACATCTATTTTGAAGTTGACATTATCTCCCAAATTAGTATTGATTTTAGTGAAGCCATCGCTTCCACAACAAGTGTAATGTTCTTTGTATTTCTTCTTTCTTCCCTCCTGATTATCATTTGATTCTCTTAGTTCTGATTTGATCCATTTCCTCAAAGACTTCCTCAACTTGGCTATTACTCTCCTCGAATTCGAAGATCTTCCTGAGTTGAGATCAATCAACTTAGGTTTCACTTGATCTAGTTCCTTTTCCCTTGCAATTCAAGTCTCCCTCTGGATTGTATCTCTTCCTCTCCTATTTTTCTCCACTAAAATAATCTTATATGAGATGATGAAAATATTTGAAAGAAAGAAAGAGAGTCATAACCTCAATGTCATGATTTCCACAGGCAACGCGCAGGTTCAAAACTAAAACTCGGTTGATTATATCGTTGTTATGTGTTTTAATTCATGCAATACCATTTATAATTCCTCACTTATGACAGTAGTAAGCAGGGTCAATCCTCAGGGAATCCTAGGTAATGAGGTTGGGGCAAAGTAGAAGAGGATGAATTCCTATAGTGGAGGATATTAGAAATTAGAAGGTGAATTATATAGAGGTAATGGATATAATTGGTGAATTATATTTACGTAGTACTAATTAGAGGAAAGATATTAGAATTGGAAGGGTGAGATTGATTGAAGGCTGAGAAAAGAGAAATGAGGAGATAAGAGAGGTAGAAAATCGTATGGAGATGGGTGATTATGGTCTAGAGTATGATTTGTGCCGACAAATGCAAGTAACCTACAATTAAAATAGAAGAAAAGGTCCTACGACTTATCCATGGAAAACACACAGAGAATCCCTCCTCAGAATCTTCCCACCAAACCCTAGTGTTGATGCCAATCCTAGAGGGTCGGGTGGTGCTTGATTCGCTGACGGCGTGATCTCCTCTTGTTCTCCTTCTCGGAACAAACTCAGAAGCTGTCCGATGATGCCTAGCTTGGGCCTAAGCTTCTCCCCTTTCCTGCTAGTGACCTGGTGTCAAGAGGGCCAGAGACAAGAGAGGTCGGAGTGGAGGAGGAGCACTTTTAGGAGTTAGGGCTTCCTCTCTCAATCCGAGACCAGTCGATTGATTTTCCAGAGCTTTCGAGGGTCCGATGGAAATCCTCAGCCGTACAGATGGGAAGAGCACGGTAGGTGAGATTAGCTCTCTCTTTGCTAAATTTCATCCAGTCAGGAACGGCTAGATCATGAGATGTCACCCTTTCTCGAGCATTTCTAGCAGTCCGATCGATGGTCTCTTGTGTCAGCGGTCCTCCTACCATCAAGTGCAGGATCGCGCCACGTCACCCTCACAGCCAGCCGCGGTTTCCGCCACGTCACCTACCAAGGTAATCAGCGAATTAAATAAAGCCCAGAAAGTAAATGAGGAGGAATGCAGCCGATTCACTTTTCGCCATGATTCCTCCTTTAGCAGCGAATAAGAGGCGCCACGTCGCTCTCTTATTCTCGCTTTAGCGGTCAGCAATAACGGCGCGCCTACGCAGACAAGCAAAATTTACTAATATTTTAATCAAGAAATACCGATACAAAAGAAAAACGCTCAAAACAACTACATAAATAAAAGCACTTGTGACAAAATGCACGCCACGTCACTGCGGAGTTAGGGCGTTAGCATGAGCGGAAGCGGTGATTCGACAAAACGACAAAACAAGAGTGCCAAAAGCGACAAAACAACGGGTCGTAACCATGAGATGGTAAATACAATTTAATCTAAGCTTTCGATTCGACAAAAGCGACAACGCGGAATAAAATAAACGAGTGAAAATGAAGACTTAAAACACAGAAAAGCGACGAAAATAGGAAAGGACAAAACGCCTAAGTAAGGCTAAGCGACAAAACAGGCGCCTCTCTCTCTCCTTCCTCTTAAGCGTCCCAGCGATGGCGCGCCATCCACGTCATCTACACACACGTGAAATCACGTCAAACACTAGCTACTTTACAGCCAAAATATTTAATAAATCTAACTTCATGCACTGCAGATTGCGACACGTGTCGCGATGCGATGGCCCTCTACGACTTACCTTGTACTTACGAGAAATTGTAGAGCTCGCGAGCGCTCATAAACCAGGCAAGAAATGATTAAATTAATTAAACATATACCCTAAAATTCATTTAAATCATTTTCTAAAATTCTAAAATATGTATATCTTGCTTTCACAATTCATTTCCTTGTCGTTTATAATGCAGAGAGATATTTAAATATTATAAAAACCCAAGAAATTCCATAAAAAGCATAATGAAGCAAGATTAAGTAATCTAAGCATAATAACACATAAATATATATTCTAAACCAAATGTTCATGAAAATTTAGAGTTGAGGTCGTAGATTTATGTGTTTATCAGCTTCCGGCTCGCCACATCATCACGTGCGGTGTAATAAACTCTTTTCACGATTTTTAGCAGCATCAAATAAAAATAAAATAAAAATCAGAAAAAGGTATAAACTTCAGAAATTCATAACTTTAAATATACTTCTTTTTAATCCAAATTTTCTCCATTAGATCACAAATTTCTTCCTTTTTAAAATCATGTCATTTAAAATATATTTTGAAAGAAGAAATCAAGATGAATTAGCATTTACTTAAATCATTTCTCACTAAACATTCTAAATCATAAATTCATCTTGAAATTATCCTTCCAAACATTTACTAAAGTCAAAAATCATTCAATACAGGAGATTAACTTCTATTAATTTAAACTTAACAAAAGATTAATCATCTATTAAGCATGAAATTATCCCTAATTTATGCATAAATATCAACTTTAGTGAGGCATGACATGCCCATGGAGAAAATTCCCGAAAAGTATGATAACATGCATCATAGTCACATAAAATAAGCATGAGATATGAGTTAATTGAGGATAAGAGTTTCAAGTCATAAATGCATGTGTATCCAATCATCAATAAAGCACATAATTAACCCTAAATTATGCATAAATATGGACGGTCAAGAAATGACATATCAATGGAGAAAATTCATAAAAACTATGATAACATGCATCATAATCACATAAAAATAAGCATGCATATTAGTTAAACAAGATAAGAATTTAAGTTAAACATGCATGTTACTCCACCTTCCTCTCTCCATCCCTATGCCCGCGCGCTCCTTTCTCTCTCTCTCTCCTCCGCCGTTCTCTTTTATATGTCTCTCACGACGGAGATTTCTTACGTCAGCGGAGACCTATCTTCACGCCGCGGGAGAACTCCTTTCTCCTCCTTCCTCTCCCTCGCGTGTGCATTTAACGTAATTTGTATGCTTCTAGAAGTGGCTGTAGCCCGAAGGAAAGAATGGCAAAGGTGATCATTCTTACATGTGTTGACATCATTCTCGGTGAGTTTCTTCTCGTTTATGTTCATTCCTTGTGTTGGAACAAACGCCAGAGTCCGGGCGAAATATCACGGCTCTCGAAGGTATGTTTTGATTAGGGAGCATCAACTGGACTGTGTATTTTCATCACGAATCTTTAGATTATGGATCATTTTGTATCCATCTTTTCTAGTTTTTCCCATCAGGTCTATTATTCATTTTCATCTTTTCTCAGACCCCATCACTTTTTCTCCATCGATCAAAGGGTTTTCCAATCTTTGGAAAAGAGTTTGGAAGCACTTGTTTGGTTCATTTCATTTCCACGCACATTTTCGTCCCTCTCAACAATCATTTCCGCTTTCTAAATCTAAAAATACCAAAAAAGTATCTTCTAATTTCAATATTTTAACCTTCTTCCCTGTAGATTCGACCTCAACTTGCCACTATTCTAATTTAAAATCAGATTTTAAAGAGTTGAATATAAATTTGTTTGATACGTAAATTTGCGCATTCAACGACTTTATTTTTATGCGTATCAAAAGCAATGTTTGATCATTCTTAATGTGTTGAACAACCTTCCAAGATTCATTTAGTTCCAAGGGTTGAGATTGCACCACATCAACACGAAGAAGCCCCAAAAATGTCGCAAAGATTCTTGAAACATTTCAAGGTTATTGGGTCAGTGCTTAGATGTGCACTTTGATCCATATTGTGCCACGTGTTGCCTCCTAACTCATTCGTTTGAGTAATTAGGCCATGTTCATTGATCTTCACTTACTTAGATCAATTATTGCAATTAAATTGGTCATTAAACAAGCCTTGGGTCTACTAGATCTAATGCTCTTATTCATAGAAATTCATCATAGCACTCCTAGTTTGTCACATTTCACGTAGAAGAAAAATTCCCACATAGAAAATATTTGAAAAAAAGGCTACATATAATAAACATAATCAAAATTATTAAAAATTCTTACAAGTATTAAGGCATTAATCACTCTCATTACCTCATAAAGGTGTCGTCACTCTAGTGTTGAATAAGTGACATGTGTGTCCCACAAATGCACTATGCAAGCAATGCATAAGAAACATGTTGGGGCACTCCCTCAAAGCGCCATATGCATGTGCTGAACAAGTGTCACATCAGTGTCATTGTAAGCTTGTTGGCAGCATTGGCTTAGTGATTACATATCACATCAGCTCTCATAGTGGATACAAAATATTTGCCCTTTTTTCTTTTGAATATTCATAAAAATTCCATAAAAATTCCTAGACCTTGTGAAATCAATATATTTTATAATACAAATCCTTTTTTCTATCAAATTTTTTCATTGGATCGTGAATTTAATCTACACATTTATTTTTAAAATTATAGTGAGAATTAAAGGGTTTTCCACAAATATCACCAAATTGATTTAGAAAGTAAGACTAGGTCAACTCAAAAATTGGATGTAGATCAAATCTCCTCATTCTTCTCCTTATTCTTAAAAATTCAATCTTCTAATGAATTTGATTTCTAATTATCTAGATAACATGGCTAGAAAAAAAAATTCTTGATCTTAGAAAAGTTGAAACTCATTAATGGCATACAACTAGCCTTGAAAATTACATTTTGAAAACATGATTAAAGGAGATGTAGATGAAAGGAAGATAACAACATTTTAGCCCCCACTCTTAAATTTTTTTTTGGCTTTATCTGCCCAAACCCACAAAAATTGTATCAATTAGGTAGGGTAAGAAGTTTTTTAATACAACTAAGAGATTTGAAATCCTTGTTAGACCAATACTCTTGAAAGAGAGCACACCCCCAAGGGAATACCTAAACCCCTTCTCTCTCTTGAATATAGCACTGATAGATATTATGTAGTCTATTAGGCAATCACACTCATGTATCTTGTTTTGTGTTCAATAAAATTTATTTATTGTCACTCATTTCTTTTAAACGCATGCTCAATAAAGTTTATCAGCATATGTAATGACTAAGCGAATTCTGATGAGATCATAATATAGTGATCACTAGTCTTTAAACACATGTTCAAAAATATTCCTCTTGTGGATATTTTAGACGGACATCAAATTATTCAAAAAGAATAGCTCTATCCGATCTGACTTATATGATGAGTGAGGTTGTTCTTGTAGCTATCAATGTGAAGACACTAAGGATAAATAGTGGGTGCTCTTTATAGAAAGAGTTCATTGGATTGATCCATATGAATCCTTGAATCGTATTATACCTAACTATCCATCAGGTTGACTCATGTCAAGGTTGTGTATGTGGTCCTATTAACTTGAGACACCAAAGACATCTTGTGTATGGATGACCATGTTTTGATTATGACTTACAAATCTATAGCCATAGGATCTCTAAAATATCATATATTCGATATGATATGAAGTCCTTGAAGATGGTTGTGTGGTCAAGATGAGATTGTCCACCCTCGGTATTTGAGAAGATTACTCCAAAAGAATGAGATACAATAAAATCTTTGGCCAAGATAGTAGAAAAATATCAGAGAAAAATTTCAATATGATTTCCTACATGCATCAGTGCTAACTTTGAGTGACACATTAGGGGTTTGACAATTGACTATATCCTAAGTCATTCACGAGTCTCACGAGTCTCACGAGTCTAAGTCATTCACGAAGTCTCGGTAACTAATGACAATAAGGTTCCATATGGGAGTTGTTATATACTCCATATCTCCTAGAGTATGTGGTGTAGCTTGGCACCCAACAGGCTAACAACTCAACCTATCAATGGAGTTGAATTGATTATCATTGATTGATTGATATATATGTTGATTTAGATACTTACGATATGTTGAAAAATAGAATAAATTTTTATTGAGTGTATAGAGTTACCAATTAGAGAGATATATGGACCAAGAGGGTTATACATATAAGGTCTATTGATGTTGATGGATATCGATAAAATTATGAAGATTTTTATGAAAAATTCACATACCAAATATCTATAAATAGGAGGAGAACAACCACAACTCAAGGTGCCCATACAAGCCTTGTGGGAATTCTCTCCTTTCTTCTCTCTCTTGGTGAAGAGCGTTGAAGAGGAGATCTAACCATCCAGAGATTGTGTGGATATCACAAGAGGCTAGACACTTGAATATCTTTAAGAACTACATCAACTGAACCTTGTAAGTATATTTTTTTCGTACATACTAAATGTTAGGATCATCTGTTCTTGGTGCATGAGTGTTTTGAATATCTAATTAAATGTATTCCATTTCATTCTATGTTTTGATAAAAAATTTAGAAGGGATTATCAACCTAAGAATCTAACAAGGGAAGTTATAATTTTACGACCTTAAGAATTTGTGTTAGCCGACGGAGCGAATCTGCGAGGTCGATGAAAAGCATGTGGACATGCATAAAAATAATTCTAAACTCACCCAATTTTAGATATTAATCACGAATTAAATAATTTAGTAGTGAATAAGGGTCAAATACATGGAGAATTAATGTATTTTTAAAAACTCTTTGAAATTCGATCAAATCGGACAATGAATTGAGGCGAAAAATTAGGAAATTTGATATTTTTATAAAGATAACTCAAAAATTGAATCCACGGAATCAAAAATCACAAAAATTTATATTAAGACTCAGTGAAGAAAGAATGAGCAACAATTCTATAGAAATTGGATCGCTAAAGAGAAAATATCGAAATTAAAAATTAAAATTGACTTAATCTACGATTTGAAATTGAAATCTAATATTATGGGAAGAAAGATTAGGACAAAAACACGATTTCTAAAAACAAGATAACGCTCAAATTGATCTAATTTCTTGTCAGATCAAAGGCTTTTCATTCCGTGAATTCGAAGACAATTGTTAGCATTCAAGAATCGATTTCTCCTTTATTCGCTCAAGGAAATCTCACTTTCAAACACTCCTCGGATGCGAAAATGAGTCTATAAGCAAGGAAGCAAGAGATTCAAGGATAGTGGTGTCTAAATATTTTGATTACTAAAAGATTACTAGGAATATATTTTTCATCGAAAAACATCTCAATTTATAGGGAGATTTGGGCGTAACCATCGGATCGACATTTAATATTCGATCAACGGCTCTGATGAAATGCATATATGAAAATTTTTATGCTTAAATTGCGTTCAATGGATAAAAAATGAACCACTGAAATTTTTTCACGTCGCACGTGAAGAAGAAATACCAAGAAACGCTCGCCGTCCGATCTGGATCTAATGCTTTGGATGCGCTTCGAATGGTTTTAATCTCATTCGTTATAACTTCTTAGATGAACGACTGAGATTAAAATATTTTAAAATGATTCATTGACAAATCAGAGTGCGCCACGTACCCCCTCACTTAAGTGACGATCGACGATCACCATTAAATCGCACGATTAGACTCTCCACATGACGCCATGTCACGTGCGCATATAAAAATAGAAAGATAGTCCCACATGTTAAAAAATCAAACGATGCTTGATTAGAGAGGTATGCATGATTAGAGAGTTAGCGTTATCCTAAAAAAGATGACTAATGTCACTAATCACATGCACACACACAAACACATGCACACTAATATGCGTGCACCATGTGGCGTGTTCATACGCTGCCACGTGGCGACACCATTTTTGCCCACGCCACGTCACTTGTCACGTGAATAGTAATATAAATGTGATTTTTTTCTTCTTTTTAATTCAAAATAAATTCAAATAAATTCATAAAAAATCAGAAAAATTTCAGAAAAATCCCTAAAAATTAGAAAATTCATAAGTTTTAAAATTCATAAATATAATCCAAATTCATAACTCCAAATTAATCCAATTTTGTATGTTGGATTAGAAATTAAATTATCTATCATTCTAAAAAGTCAAATTTAATAAATAACAAGAGAATAAATTTTTATTTCAAAAATATACTCATTTCTTTATAGAATTTAAAACTTAGAAAATAAATGAGTGTATAAATTTTTTTCTCTTATTATTTAACATTAAAACCTATTTATAATCTCAAATAAAAATTGGGATAATCTAATCTTAAAAATATTTCTCTTAATTTATCATAATTATCCCTAATTAGTGCACTTTGAGGTTATAACTTAATTTTCATAGATGATACATAAACACTCAAAAATATGATAACATGCATTAGAATAGAATGTTTTATGCCTTAATTTTTACTAATAGTCATATATTTTCATGTATAATTTGCATGTTATCATTAAATTTTAATCATTTATATTTGTATTAATTTTAGTGTGTTTGAAAAAAACTGGACATATGGCAAATAAAGGATAATTAGATGGAGTGATGGAATCGAAGTATTGATATCTCATTTACTTGAAGAATATGTGGCACACTCTTATAGCTTGGTGCAAGAAACCTTTGAAAGCCTTAATTGAATGTTGAATAGCACACATTTAATCTTGCTTGCCCATTTATACTTATCATCATCATCATGAGCTAATGATCCATAACTAGAGAACTTAATTTCTATCATTGGAGACCAAGTTATTGTAAAAATTGTAAAAATTGTGATCTTGTAAAATTTTTGTTTGTTAAGAAATAATGTAGCTATTTTTTATATTTTTTATCTTCAAAAAAGAGGCGCAATCAACATGTTGCTTTCTTCTATAATTCTTTTCATGAAACATGGAACATCTTGGAGCCTCTAGCTTCAATTATGAAGAACTAATGATCACAATGAAATTTCTCCCTTTTTATTTCATATTTGAACCGTTCTTGTCATTGTTTTTAAAAACTTGATTAATCAAAACCTATATATAATTTCTCTTAATCTCTAATTTGACAAGTTTTTTAGAATATTTCTACAATTTACACAAATAATCTCTACATATAATCTCTTCTTGATAAATGTTTTAAACATGAGTAGTCTACATGTTGATGAGAAATTATAGGAGAAGTCTGTTGTTGATTGTTGAACTTCCACCAAGAGATGTTTGAAAGAAAATCTTTGATTCAACAATTAAGAAGGATAAATTATGTATGGTTTCAAGTTAGTTTTTTGATATTAAATCTTTTCCATTGTCATTTACAGTAATATTAGGATTTGTAAACATAGAGTAAACATAGGATTTCTATTGTCATTTTCATGATTCTCACAATTTCTCACCTTGATAGACAAATTTATTTCTCATTCCTTTCTTTAATTCTCATATATTTTAAGCGTGATTTCTATAAAATTTGAGTAATCAGAAAAAGTTCTCTTTCCAATTTCTAGACACATTTTCTCTTGCTTATAAACTCATTTGATTTTCTAAATATTCCAAATTCTAAAAGATATCAATGTAAGTTTTCAATCTTCATGGATATTGATGGTGTCTTAATGCACAAACAATGCAGAATGGAAATTGGAATATAAAAGCCTTGCACTAAAAGAAGAGTTAGATTATGATTCCACGTAACTAGCCTCTTCAACTCTTGAATATACAAGAGAGTAGTAATTGAATCCAGAAACACGAGAACACTCTTCAATATGGAGAATGCTCCGAGGGGAGAAAGCAAAGCTCTCAAAAAAGGATAACTTCAAACCATATTATCAAAGGTTTCAACGGGGGACTTTTATTGGCTTAAAAAATGATCGATCATACAAAGGATAAAAACCTAGAAAACCGACTCAAAACCTTGAAAATAAAAGTGTAAAAACATAAATATGTCATCTGACAAAATTGACAATGAAAAAATAACTTCCAGGATTTGAGAGAGCACAACAAAGATGATCCATACATTTTGGCAACTACAGAATTCATTGGCAATATTGTCTCTAGGTGATCCTCTGCTAATACTATTTGCTCCTAGGGATTCTCACCTTGAACTCCAAGCTTTAAATGAGATTTTTGGGCCCTACCAAAAAGGGACTCTTGGGCTTCATATTGGGATACATCAGAATTGATCCTCACTGGAAATTATTCTTGATTAATGGTCAGTTAAAGTGAATTGTACCTTTGTCTTTGATACTTAGTCCCTATCAAAAAGGGACTCTTAAGTTCATATTGGGCTACATCAGATTTGATCCTCATTGGACATTATGCATACTTAATGTTCAATTAAAGTGACTTACGAGTTTGTCTTTGACCCTTAGTCTCATTGTCAAGGGACTAAACATTTTGGTTTTGAGGATTTCAATATTTTTTTAATCTAATGAAACTTGGACTTCCCTCTTTTAATTCTTGAGATAAAATTTTCTTACTCATGAACTTTCACTTCTAAAGGCATCCATCCTTCTCAATGCTCGGGCATCCATCCAATGCATTATTATTGACAAGTGTTTGACACCAAAAAAGATCGTGATGATCGAAGCTTTTTAAATTCACTAATTAACTATGTTTTTATTCAAATCATTATTCTAGATGCTTTTTGTTCTGTGTGTGAAGAAAAATCATATGAAAAGGTGCTGAGAATCTTTGAATGTGTGTTGGCCTCTTTCTCATTGTTTTAAAGATAAAAGCTTATTCTAAGTTACAAAAAAATTATGAGAGAGTTCTCGCTCTTGTAAACTTGCGATTCATTTGTAAACTCTCCCAATAAGAAAAAGATCCTCAAATTAGCGTGAGTTTAATAAAATTTTCGCTTCCAATGATTTTTGTTGATTGCTTGAAAATGGCATATTAAGCGAGGCTTAATTCTCATAGATCATATGTACCTTTTCATGAATATTTCAGCCTTATGGTGTATATGAGAAATGAAGTAGTGAAAGCCCTAAATGAGGAGTAGAAAAGGAAAAAGGTTTGAGTTTAGGGTGGAGCAGATATGAGGAATGTTGCCACCTAATAGAAAAGAAGGTAATCGATCGAGGAGATAAATGGAAATGATGATATCATTGGACCCGTGATAAATGGGCATGTATGTTTCTACCAAGAGAGTGCAAGTTATGCCAAGGATAGTATGGTGCTTGTTTTCAGCATCGCCATTGATTTGGGATGTACATGGATGTGTGAAAGTTTGATGAATAATACCGAGAGTTGCATGATGTTCATGTAGGGGGCTGTTGAAAAATCTGATGTCATTGTCCTTACATAGGATTTGAAGTATGGTGGAATATTGCACATATACTTATTAAAGGAATCGAGAAACAATGGGCAGAACTTCAATAAGATTCTTGATAAGATAAAAGAAAAAAATGTTGAATTAATTAGTAGCAATTATGATATAATTTCAAAAACCAAGAACCCATGTAAGATAATAAAATCGCTGAACATCATAATGGAGCATATCAAAAGGTTTAAAGCTTGAAAAAAATCAACCATTTACAGGCAACATCGAGGTATTTACTTTGTTCACACAAGTCGCACTTGAAAAGAGAAAGATGAATCCCATGAATGGCTTGTCAAGGAATGACACCAAAATCAGGAATTCACTAGACGATGAGATCGACATGCAGCATTGCCCTAGATAGATTTGGGGCAGTTGTAAAGTCCTCCGGATCGTTGTATTGACTCTCTAGTCTTGAATCATTACACTCCGCTAGGCGTGGTCGTTCCGTTCGCATTGTGCGAATGTGTGCGATTTGTGCATTTTGTTCTCTTTTGAGAACAGAACAGTTTTCAAATTCGCACAGAGAACCGCACACAGGTGTGTGCGGTTCGTTATGTGCGAATTTGTGCGAATTTTGTGAGCTTCTTTGGCTTTCCCAACTTGGTCTCTCTGTATATCCAATTTTCCACCTCGTACATCTTGCCTGCTTCCGGATAAATGGGAAGCTGCAAGGGGGCCGGAGAACTCCCTCGTGGGCTGATGTTTTGGGCGGCGAAAGCCACCCACAAGCACGGAAATCCAGCGAACATTGCTTCATTTGCGGGATCCGCGTCCTCAAGTTCAAGTACTTCTAGTCCCCTTGTGGTTTTTGACCTGAGGATAAGACAGCCCCGGGCCTTGGCCAAGGAAGACGACGAGCAGGCCGTTAGATTTCAGTTATTCGATCACCTTGTCTTCGGTCTGGCTCCATCCATAGAGGAGGCATCAGAGGCCGTCTCCTCCATCATGCAGTAGATTCCACTCAATTATCGTCTATTTATATTTACTCTCGCTCCATTCATGATACTTGGAAAACTGCAGGACGTTTAACCCGAATCCGCACGTTCAAACGCAGCAGCAGTGGCTTTCCGAAGGCCATGTGACGCAATCGCGAGGTCTCGACGCGCTTCGTCTGCTGCGGACGAGCCCGTCTGTGGAGGTTGTACTTATTTTTTGTAGGTAAAATTTCTTCGCTGATAAGATTCTTCTGAGATAAGATTTGACTTCAATTGATTTTCAGAGAACAATTTCTTCAATTGTTCTTTCAGTTCAAGCTCTCATGGGCATCAGAGAATCTCTGGAAGATCCGCTCGGGGTGCTGAAGAATGGGGATACGAACTCCGTTGATCCTTGCAGCTGGACCATGGTCACTTGCTCGCCGGATAATCTCGTAATCGGGCAGCATGAGCTTCTATTCTCTGATTCTAACCATTGATTGTCCAGTAAAGCCTTATATTAATGTTCGTTTTTCTCTTTATCTCTGTGGCAGCGGAACTCCGAGCCAGAATCTCTCTGGAACTCTCTCTCCCGCAATCGGAAACCTCACGAATTTGCAGACAGTGTATGGGCCGACATTTTCTTCTTCTCTCTCTTCTTGGTCAGCATAGGCCCTTCATTTACTGTTGCTCTTGCAGGCTACTGCAGAATAATAATATTTCTGGGCGAATACTGCCGGAAGTCGGGAAACTTTCCCGTTTACGAACCCTTGATCTCTCCGATAATCTCTTGACGGGTTCAATCCCTTCTGCTCTTGGCCAGCTGAAGAATCTCGAATACTTGTAAGCTGACCAAAATAGGAAAAAGTACTATTACAGTATAATCTGTTCTCATCTTCCTCTGTTGTTGCAGGAGGCTAAATAATAATAGCTTATCTGGGAAATTTTCAGAGGGCCGTCGTTTCTTTGGCTTCTGATAGTGCCGTTTGGGATGCCGTGATGAGGAACGAATCAGTGCGGGAGCTTAGAGCCTCCTTTTCTTCAAGTTTATTTGCTTTTTTTTCGTTGCCTTATCTGGGCACCAACAAATTCTATAAAAGGTCTTGTTTTTGAGATTTTAGTTGAGAAATTGCACAGCTTAAATTGCGTTATCTTTCAATCAATTGAAAGAGACTTCTTCGAGAGAATTTAAATGATAGATCTCCCAGTTTAAGCCCATCGGTAGCCTAAAAATCCTGATATCTTTTTGTGCAGAGGAAGGGATCAAGGGATCTGGCTTAGACAAGGTCAAAGGAACTAGCTTTCATGACTTCTTGGCACAAGCACTCAACTGGGTTGTCGAGATCACCAAACCCAAGATAATGGAATTCGCACTAAAAATTGTGAAGATTTTGGAAGAACTCCTTTCTGGAGCTCTGAAAGGAAAGGATATAGGCGATCAGTTGGGCCTACTCGAGGACGCGCTTCAGTCATCTTTTATGCTTTCGTTCTTAGTTTCAATAGTGGTAGTTGTTGCGCGTATCCACAAGGTCCATGGTTCTATCGTTGCTTGAAAAAAATGGTGTACGGCATGCTACAACGTAAATTTGCATAAATTCGCACAATCCGAACATATCATATATATAATAAGAATAAAATAATTATAGCATACTAGAAAATATAAATATAATAAGAACAATTAGCTGTAGTATACATATATAATAAGAACAAATGAATATAATAGGAACATATCGTATATATTATAGTATACACATATATTTGATATATATGATAAATACAAATTAATTATAGCGATTTTGTGCGAATTTATGTGAATTTGTTCTAATTCAATAGAGTGTGCGAATTTTGTTCGAATTGTGCGAATTTTATTCTAATTGTGCGGATTGTGCGAATTGTGCGAATTTGTTCGGATTTTGTATACTGTGCAAATTTTGGTCGGATTGTGCGAATTTTGTGCGAATTGTGCGAAAAGTTGTTCTAATTTTCACACACAAATAGAAGAGAACAAATAACAAGGCCCTGTGCGGTTCTTTTATGCGAATTTTCCGTTCGTTTTCAAAGAACAGAACAGAACAATCATGCCTACACTCCGCTTTGCATAGTTATGAATCATGAAAAGGTTTCATTCATGCAATTGTTAAGTTAATGAAGAGAATTGAATTTTAACCAATATTACAGACAATCACAAGTAAATTTGCAATTCAATTTGTTGTTTGTAAACAAGATTTAAATTTTCAAATTTGACCTAAATTTCATAAAGTTCATATTCAAATGTGCGATATTTTTATAGGATATTTTTCTATCATTCTTCCTCTCCGGCAGACTACCTCTCGGGCAGTCTCCGGCAGGAACTACGATCATCAAGGAACTGCCTTAAAAAATCATCTATCATAGAACCTCCGAACATTGGATTATCCACGTTCTATGATCTGATCGGCGGCCGGCTCTTCAGATCATTTTTTAATAATATACTCAACTTTTGTCTTAAATGAAAGCCTGTCCTATCAGTTCAGGCGTTTGTGACCGTTACTGCCGTACAATGAGAGCCGCGGATGTCAACCGTTCATCGTGGAATCGACGGTTACGGCATGAAGGGTACGTTGCCTACGTGGAAAGGCTTCTGCACCTCCCGGGGAATCTCAAAGGCAGACAGTTCTTTTTGCTCCGCTGCTCTAAAACTACCTGTCCGCTGCAACTGCTGCTGCTCTCTCTCTCTCCCTCTCCCTACCTCTCTGGGTGTCAGTGTACGGTTTTTCTCGACGTTTCTTGCCGACTTCATCCAAAACTCTTCTTCATTAACGCTACCTTTTGGTTCATCACTCAAAAACTGCATTCCTTTTCCAGATACTTCCGGTGATTTGCTTCGCTGTGAAATTTCTCGCCATTCTTTCTTCTATTCCTATCCGCTCATGCGATCTCATAGCTTCTGAAATCAAAGATTCTCGGACTTAGATCCCTACATTGAGTTGTATTCTTTTGAGGTAAATTTACGTTGTTCATCACCCTTTTTAACTTTAATTTCTTCTACAGAGTTCGATTGAATAGAATACGGCGCATACTTGCCATTCAGAAGATTTTTTTGTCTTCCATTTTATTTTCCTTTTAACTATCTGTAACTCCGCTCATTAGGATTCTGGATTACGTCTATATTTTATTTGCGAAATACCTTGATATTCTTTTTAATGTGAAATACCTTGATATGCTAGAACAATCAAACAATGGGCTTGGGAAGAGAAAGAGGGCATAAGGCCATCAAGGCGATGGAGCAAATGGGATTTCAGAGCAGCAAAGCATTGCTTGTGCTAAAGAAGCTTCTCAGAGCTTGTGAAAATAGTTGGGAGCATATAGAAGCGGAGAATTACCGGCTTCTCATTGAAGCCATATTTGAAGCTGATGCGCCGGAGGTACAGCGGTGATTTTTCCCTTTCATTACTTTGTGCCCGCTTTGCGGTTAACTCAGTCTACTAGTCCCCACGCTCCAATTTTCGTGTGGCAGGCAAAGGATTTGAACAAGAGAAATGAGAATGGCAAATCCGTAAGGAGCTTGCCCATCCAAATAGTGTGGTTTTTACTCTACCAATGTCTCTTTGCTTTACTTTATGAATCACTAATTCTTTGTATTCTTCACTTTTATCGGCATCTTAGGTACATAATAAGGATCGTAATAAGAGAGGAACATTAGCAAAAGAAGAATCTGAATCTCATAATAAGAGACTAAGACATAAACAAAGGCAAGAGGTCACAAATGGATCACATACTGCATGCAATCCACTACCCAAAACACAAAATTCAGAAATCAATGGCTGCCTACCGATGAATACTACAGAAAGGGATGACACATCAATAGCGGATGTTTCCCCACATTTGGGTGATGCAGTTCTAGCACAGCCCCAAGGACCGAGAACCCAGGAACTTGCAATCTCCGATAGATTTCGTGGAAAGGCTAAAAGGACTAAATCTCTGAATGAGTTAATCATGTGCAAGCCTCTATCGATTGAGTTTCCAGTTCCAAAGAGCCACTCATCAGTCATAGCTTCTACTGCAGAAGAAGGTACTTGCAATTGTTCTAGCTTATACCCGTCTATATCTGTTTTATGCAATATATGCATCAAACTTAGTGTGATATTTGTCTCAGAGACTCCTAATCGCAAGAGAAAAGCGGTAGACAGATCTCAACAGCCTTCCTGTGAGCTGGCCGTTATATCTGTTCATGAGTATCCATTTGTCAGACCAGTCCATGACATTGGTGACATCAGTAAGGGAGAAGAAAAAGTTAAGATCCCGATAGTCAACGAATTCCCAGGCGAACGATGTCCTCCCCACTTCACCTACATTCCCAACAGCACTATCTATCAAAATGCATACCTCAACTTCTCCCTTGCAAGAATCGGAGATGATGACTGCTGTGCAGACTGCTTTGGGGACTGTTTATCAGCCTCACTACCATGTGCCTGCACCCGTGAAACTGGTGGTGAGTTTGCGTACACACCAGGGGGTTTATTGAAAAATGACTTCTTGGATGAGTGCATGGTCATGCACTATAATCCACCCGAGAATCGAATGGTGTACTGCAAAGACTGCCCACTTGAGAGGGCCAAAGATGACTTGTACCCTGATGAATGCAAGGGTCATCTGGTGAGGAGATTTATAAAGGAGTGCTGGATAAAGTGTGGGTGTCACAAGCTATGTGGCAATCGAGTAGTCCAACAAGGGATATGGTGTAATTTGCAGGTTCTTTTGTGTATTTTCATTCATGAGCAATTCACAGATAGAGAGAGAGAGTATGAGATATAAGTTGCAATGTTTGTTTCCAGGTCTTTTGGACTCCATCTGGCAAAGGATGGGGTTTAAGAAGCACAGATGATCTACCGAGGGGAGCATTTGTGTGTGAATATGTGGGTGAGGTGTTGACCAACATGGAACTCTATGATAGGACTATGAAGATGACAAAAAATGCAAGACACACATATCCTGTTCTTCTTGATGCTGATTGGGGATCTGAAGGGGTTTTGAAAGATGAAGAAGCTCTCTGTCTTGATGGAACATTCTATGGAAACATTGCAAGGTTCATCAACCACAGGTATTTCTCTCATATCCTTTTACCCTGGATTTTAGCCGTTTATTGTTTCAAAATTAGGGTCCTTGACATAGACTGAATGTTTTAGTTTTCACTAAAACACTATTTCCTTCATCAGATGTTTTGATGCAAAGTTGGTGGAGGTTCCAGTGGAAATTGGGACCTTTGACTGTCATTTCTAACATATTCTTGACTTGCGCTCTTTGACCAGCAGATCTTGATCAAGATTGAATTGGAAAAAAATATAAGCATGATTTTAAATTATTCTCAAGGGTTGCCCTTACATAGGGTGATTACACAATGGCTAATAATTGAGCATGCCCATTATTAGCCATAACTGCTACAATTCAACAGTGTAGTAACATATATGTTTACAATAATACCCTTATTAGTCGACATTTCCCCTTCAAACTGAGACGTGTATGTTTTACAATCCCAGCTTGCCAATTAGTCTCCAGAATTGGTCCTTTAATAGTCCTTTGGTAGGCACATCTGCTCATTGTTCATTTGACTCAGCATAAGGTGTGCAGTTGGTATTAGTCCCCAGAGTTTCCTTGACAAAATGCCAGTCTATAGCGATGTGTTTCACATGGACATGTTGTACTGAATTATGAGCAACACTAATAGCTGACTTGTTGTGGCAGAAAATTCTACTTGGAGCATCAATCTCGATCTCGAGGTTCTTTGCTCCAGATTTGTTCTCTACATCCACGGAGCATTGCTCCGAATTCGGCCATTTTACTTGATTGAGAAATAACTTATTGTTTTTTGGCCCTCCAAATAATAAATTTTGCTGCTATAAATGCACAGTATCCATTAGTGGAGGTGCAATCAACTAACAAACCATCAAAGCTGAAATCAATGTAGATGTCAAGGGTGAGCTTCCCTTTGTGTTTGCCGTGCTGTCCCAATTCAGTTGCCCTTAAAAATAGCAGGGCACTCTTCGTGTGGCCTGCAAATGAGATATTCTAGGCCTATGAGATGTCATTGTCCTTTCTGCATAAGTTGACTTCAAATGTTGACAGCATCTGAGATGTCATTCGCGTATGTATTACATATATCAATCTCCCTACCAGTCTTTGATAATTTCTGATATGTACTCATGCCTCATTTCATTAAGGGATAACTAATGGTTTACCTCAATTGGAAACTTAGCTGGTCAACACTCAGTAAATCCTGCATCTTTCAAGAGATCTAGTGTGTACTTCTGCTGAGATAAGAGATTCCCATCAGAAGAATGTGCCACTTCTATTCCTTGGAAATTCTTCATACTTCCTAAAGTCTTCATAGAAAAATCACTCGTGAGTCTTCTAATTTGATCATTTCTCAATGGTCTCTACTTATGATCATAATATCAAACTACGTAAATCACTAAAATAGTAATCTTCTCAATAGATGAATGTTTACAAAATAATGTACAATCTCCATTTGTTTGAAAATACCCTGACTTCTTTATAGCTTTTGAAAGTCTCCCAAACCAAGTCTAAGAAAATTGTTTAAGGCCATATAGGGCCTTCTTAACATACAAACCTTCTTCCCTTGTTGGGTAACAAGATATTAGGGAGGTATCTTCTTCTATACTTCTTCTAATTTTCCATGTAAAAATGCATTTTTTACTTCACACTGTAATAAAATTCAATTAAAGTGAAATTCAGAAATCAAAATCCTTACAGTGTTCATCTGTGCTATTGGTGGAAGTATCTCACTATAATCAATTCCATGGGTTTGACTAGCCTTGAGCTACCAACCTCGTCTTGTTCCTTTCAATTGTTCCATCTGATAAATACTTTATGGTGAATATCCATCTACATCCAATTGGTTTTTTATCAGGTGGTAATTGAACTAACTCCCATGTTAGATTTGTTTCAAGTGCTTTTGGGTCTTCTTCCATTGCACTTCTCCTATGTGGTGTCACAAGTGCCTTACCGCTGTTTTTTGGAATATGTTCAAGTTGAAGTGAGGTAAAAAATGTCTAATATGACCATTTACTTTGGAGAACTTCTAAGAGGACATGGAGTGGTTTTCACTCGCTTGTGAAAACCTTGCCTCATGCTAGATTCCTCTCATATTTGATAAGTTTCTTCTCTCATGCTTTATTCTCACTGATTTTAGCTGATTACTGGTCTGATCTTTTGTAGATTACTTCCTTTACATGGTATCTGACCATTTCCATGTTTGTCTTATGTCATTGCCTCAAAGTCATTAGCGGAAGTTAGATTCTTATGCTCTGGTTTGGCCCTCTGTTCATACACAAATATGTGTGATGCAGCCTTGCAATTCTTCTTATCATTACAAGGGTTACTTTCTGTTAGAAGTAAAGCGGCAGATAGAGGGAATGAGAGAGTGAATCACCATGGGAAGATGAAGGGTAGTGGGGAAAGGCTCCCTGCTGCCTTGAAGGGGAATGTATACTAAAAGATATGTATATTTCACTGTATGCTGGCATTTAAATAGGGCTCTAAAGTGTTACCTTTGTAACAGTAACTAGACAAAATAAAGTAAGAGATAAATTTGAATATATTATTGCGACTTAAAGACCATATTACGACACTCCTCCAGGTGAATAGTGATTATTTTCCACTTTCAGATTGCCTTGGAGCTGTGCAACTAGATATCGCTGCTCTTCATGCCTTGATAACTCAGAAAGTTGAAGTGGATATAGTGCTCACTCCAAGTTCATTCTCGATGTGGACTTATCTCCTCAGCTTCCACTGGCAAGATAAATTTTCCCACCAACTCTAGGTGAATTATGTTTTCCCTCTGAGCTTTTTCTCATTGTGGATTTTGCCTAAATATAGGTCTTCCACAGATGAGATGAAGTTTCGAACATACTAGATGTTCTTTCTTTGATTCCTCCAAGCTCATTCTTGGCATGAATTTTATCAAGTAAATGTCAGCCATTCAAATAATGTACAAGAGCACCAACAGATAAGACCACTCAGATAATGCAGATCACAATGCCTAGATAAGATGTGACTGGGGTTCAATTGTACTGGTAGATCACAGAAGATCTCGTCACGTAGGTAGGGAGTAAAGCCCTACTTGCAGAAATCTTGCCAGTCATTTTGGATCTGCAACTTGCCAAAATTGGTTTTGGAGTCTTTGCACAGATTTCTTCATTTGTGTGAGATGTGTTTTTCACGTGACCTAGCCTTTCTCACTGACATCCCATTGCCCAGTTGATTTCTCATGGCTCCTTCCTAAGCAATTTCTCTTTCCCCTCCTTGTTGACACCATTCCGATACTGTTGCAGTGGGTATTGCTTATTTCAAAAGAGGTGTGTGCATCTGACTCAAAATCAGTAAGTCATGACTTTAGAAGTCGTGAAATCACCCATGTAGTGATTTTTGTGCCCTAAAGTCACCCTTCATCATTGTGGAATTAGTTCTTCATTATAGAAGCGGATTAGGAGAGAGGGAGAGAGAAGATGAGAGAAAAGAAACAAGCAAGCAAACAGATTGGTTGCTTTCTACCAAAAATACATAGACAAGCATGCCAAAAATGAGATCAAGGATATTCTGGGGAGGTATGACCCCTCACAAATCGCTCTGGCAACCAGAGGAGTGAAGAAACTGCACAGATTTCAGCCCAGAACTATCGTGCCAAGAGAAATCCACAAGTACCAGAAGAGCATGCTGATCTTGATCTGCAAACTGCCATTTCAGAGGCTTGTGAGGGAGATCGTGCATGATTTCAAGACAAATTTGAGGTTCCAGTGCTTGGCTGTTTCTGCTCTCTTGGGAGCCACAGAAACTTACCTTGCAAGACTATTCAAGGATTCTGATTGGTGCATGATCCACATGAAGCGCGTGAGGATCATTCTGAAGGGCATCTTGCTCACTTGCCAAATCCGTGGTGTGTGCATAGAGTAACAAGTACCACATGAAATTCAGTTCTTCATCATGGAAGAGGAAGAGGAAAGTTGAAGAAGAGAGGGGAGAAGAAGAGAGAGGAACCATGGAGCTCACATTGTGTGTGAGACAAAACCCTACATACAATCTGCAAAAGAGAGGGAGAGAGAGAGAGAGAGAAAAAGAATAGGGATAGATTTACAACCATGTCCATAATTGACTCTATGGTTTAACAATCATCAATGGTGATGTCATTGGGCATGTCTTTATCCTCTCACTTTTTTTTCTCCTGTGTGTGCCTTCTTGCACAAGTTGACTTTCAGCGCCAACATCAGGCTCCTTGTTGGCATGCAATTTCTGTCCTTCAGAGAAGGTAAGCTCCTCTTTTTTGGGTGACACAGAGGCGGATCCTGAGGACACAGTCCTTGTTTCTGCGAGCTTGGAAAGCCCGCCTAGAGGTTCTCCATAGCTTCACAAACGTGAAATGCGAGTTCAATCTTTCTCTCAAGAAGCTTTGTACCAAAACCTTGTGAAGGAGGAGGTTAGTTTTCTGACAGCCCCTGGAGCTGGCCCCTGATGGACCAATAACGCTAATGGCACTAAGATGCAGAGACCTTGAAGCCCCTAATGAACCAGCAATGGTCAAGGAGGAACACATCAAGAGGCACATTGAGAAGAAGATGGGATGCATGACCAGTTGCTTCTAAATTTTCGACCGGCATCAGATCTACACCGCCTAGCATCTTGCCTCTTTTCCTTCTCCACTGGTGAGTTGTTCTTCTAAGTTCAAAAGAGCAAATTCATAGATTTCCACTTGCAAGGATTTTCCTTTGAAAATTCTACTGAGAGATTCTTCCGCTAACAAGGTCATGCTTTGCCTCTTGAATTATTTGACATGAAGGTCACTCTTCCAAGAAATTCTAAGATGCTCTGCACTGATCCCTTGACTGTCCTGAGGACGTTAGAAGCACGATCTGATCTAAGAGTGTCGTTGATCACCCGATGGAACTTGCAACTCTCCCCTACAACACTTCTAATGTAAATATAGACAAGAATGCTGAGCTTTGCTCATCGGTTTGGAGGGTTCCCATAGATATTGATCACCATCAGGGGATGGAAACTGTCACCAGTTGACCTTACCTTCTCCAGAGGGCAGAAATGTGTAGGCTTTTGCGCAGAGAGAAACTCTAACTTAAGATTAAACTAAAAATGAAATCTCAATATTTAACAAGGCTCGGCTCTGATGGCGGGGCTATTCTCCCTGCCCCATCAATTCTTCCCATTAGCGTACTCAAGTCTGGCAAGTAAGAGGGGGAACACAAGACTAATGAATCTGGTGAGCATTCCTGTGGTAATTCCCCATGACATCCCCCTTTTAGGATTTTTCTCTCTCTTGGGAGCTCTAGGTGAGTGTGAATCCACTTCTTTCATAGAGAAGCAGATCAGAATTGATTCCTCAACAGTTTCATGAGTAACACTGCTCAGTGAAGAAACTAGAACTGCCAAGTGCCAAACACTCAAGAACCCAGAGGGATTGAAAAAAAAGATTACATTGAGAGGAATCAAGTTTGTATAGGCATGGACTGAACCCTCTTAGCAGAAGCTACAGTGTAACCACCACCTCATCCTTTATTACTCCAGCGGCCTTGGTGGCCAATCTCAGCCATCATAACTCAGCTAATGAATGTCAGCAATTAGAACTCAAGAAAGAGGGGGTAGCAAATACA
Organism: Lemna minuta; assembly: GCA_024174645.1. Taxonomy (NCBI): domain Eukaryota; kingdom Viridiplantae; phylum Streptophyta; class Magnoliopsida; order Alismatales; family Araceae; genus Lemna; species Lemna minuta. Next base: position 1,807,784 of record CM044108.1, on the reverse strand, counting down.
TTTCAAAATTCAAAAATTGAGTGAAAAATGCCTTCTTTTGCTGGCATTGCAACAAGTCTTCACTGTTGGAGGTTTTCTCGTAGATTGACTCCATTCGCCTCCTTGATATTGGAAGTGCATTCCAACATCCCACTTACCAATTTTCTCACTCAAATCTATGTGAGATATTTTTCCAAGTGATTTCATCATGACATGCACAAGCTGTTCTTCTCATGGAACATACTCAAGTATCACCTTCTTTTCTTCGATACAAGATGTAAAAACTGATAGTAGGCATCTATATCTTTGTATCTGTAATCATTAATCAGAATAACATAAAAGGTAACATGAAGTGTTAGATAACTTCGTTAGTTCATTTCATGATTTTTATCAATGTAAATCTCCTCTGGCTCGATCTTGAGTCTTATCAGTTCCTCAATGAAATGAACCCATATCCATATCAATATTATATATGATATTATATATGATATTATGATATGGATTCTTCCTGGGTTGATGCCCAAGCGGTTAATGGGGATAGACTCTGCAAATTCGTTGGCAATATGTCTACGCTGGTTCAAATCTAGCTCGGCCCAAAAGTTTGCCTCATCGCTTTCTTCTGAGTATGATATTTTGATATCTCTCATCTTTCCTTCGAACAAATTCTTATTTTTAATTTCCAAATGAATGTTTTTATGCTGCCTTGGATGATTGACTAATTTTTTGAATCCAGTACCGACAAGGATAATTCCCCCCAGAACAACATTTTCTTTCAGTCCTTTCAACCAATCAATACGACCTCGTGCCTAAGGGCATGTCGGTTGAAGTAGATTCTTCTTTTTTAACAAAAATACCCCTTCCCAAACTGTACAAGCTTCTTCCAAAGCATACGGCTTTCTAGATGTATATGATGATATCTAGACAGATGGATCTTATATGAATCATATGACATTAGTGGGTACTTTGCTTTCTGGTTGGGAAGTGTCTAGTCAGCCAAACTCCTTGACAAGGTGTTGCTGTGAGTGTCTAGTCTACCTCACATGAAGATAGAGTCATGGTCGTGGATTTCTATTTCAGTGAGCACCAAATTGTTAGATTTTGTCCCTGAAGAGTACAAGTCCTGATGTACCTCTTCCTATCCTATCTATCACTGGGAGAATTGCTGTCACTGTTCCATTTATCTATCGTAGAACATGTTTGGCAGCTTTCATATCCTCAATCGTTTGATTCTCCTTGATTAGGCTGCAATAACCAACTCAAAATGCTGAATCTGACCTCGTATGAGGGAGATAATCCAGAGATACAATCAGACTTTGACAAATTGTGAAGTCTACCTTCTTGTCTTTCCCAATAATCTTAAACTCTTGTCAAGCTTGGAATACCATGCTATCAAGGCTTGTTTTATCCCTTAGAGAGCCTTTTTTCAATCTATAAGCCAAGCCCTATTGGGAATTTGAGGGAAAGATCATGTTTCGGCTGACTGATAGAGGTTGCTACCTATCATCTGGTTGACCACCAACTTGTCTGGTCATCAGCCCTTTATAATTAAAAAAAAATCAAATAAACCATCTTCTCTGCCTTTTTTTTATGCCTTCTTCTTGTTTAACATAAATCTCTTCTTCATCTCACCATTGAAGAAAGCCGATTGACATGAAGGTGATGCACTCGCCATCCAAATTATGCTGATAGAGCTGAGTACTTGAATCATCTCAATTCTAGCTACTGGTGCCAAAGATCTAAAAAATTAACACCATATTGTTGTGCATATCCTTTTCCCTGCAGATGGGCTTTACGTTTTTGAATTTCTTTCCTTGGGCTTCTTTTCACCTTACCCATTTAAGCTCAGTAGGCTTGCATTGTTTTGGCATTGGGACCAACTCCGATGTCCAACTTTTTTCAGTTGGGGATGATTCATTCTCCATGGCAGCTTTCCAGATGGTTTCTCTGAAGGTTCTTTCACAAAGAATGGCTCTTCCTCATCATTTCTAGAAAATCATCTACTAGAAGTAGGCAGTACCATGGAAATGATGCTCTGATCTGCTTAGAATTCACACATCTCTGCATGTACCTTATATTTTCTCCATCTTCAGTTGATCTCTCACTGTATTAAGAGGATACATGTTCCTTAGTGATTGATAATTGAGGTGACCATAGCTCATATGCCATTCCAGGTTGTTTTGTTCTGCCATGGTGCCAGTTTGTTCCAGCTTGCTCAACTGAGTATACAATATGGGTGTGGACAAACTGGACTGGCTGACAATAGATAGGTTTGGGTCCTTGGCAGTGCATGTAAGGGACGTGGGGGTCAAGACAAAGAGCTGTGGAGAGGATCTTGTTTCAGATCCTTGAGCAGCTTGTTGTACCTGTGGTCCGCCCGACGAGCATGCCAATAAGCCTCTCGTGCAGTTGTGCTGTCGTGGGGTTATAGTTGTCAACTTCTGCTCAGATTCCTGGTGCCAGCCCAGAGCAAAGGAACACATTGAAGCAGCAGGCCTCAGATCGGGTTATGCAGCCCACCAAACGCAAAAATTCATTCCACAACTCTGCGACAGTGCCAGTTTGTTCTGGCTTGCTTAAATGAGTTTACAATATTACTCTCATTTAACTCGATGCCAAAGTGCTCAATGAGTTGTTTCTTGAAATCATCGTGTTAGTCAAATCTGTACGCTGCCTCACCTTCCATCTAGGATACCACGATGTAGAAATGCTCCCGTTTGCTGAATTGGTACAAGTAGAAATACTGCTCGACTCAGTGCAGCCAATGATCCAGATGAGGCCGTGAGAAGTACGGTATCTCTCATAGTCGCTGCTGGCATAGATCCCGCTCATGGCGCAGGGCTTGGCAACCCCCCCTTCAACCTTGCCCACGCCCTCCCGAGGGTGAGTGGTCAAAGTTAAACAAGAAATCATCCGAAGAAAATTCATCTGCATGGTTGAGATCGCGAGGGGGGGCGCGCCTGCATGGTCGAGGTTATTCATCCCTTGGTCAGTGGAGGGGATGAGGCGAGTGCAGTATAACACCCAGAGCTTCCAATTTCTGGGCAAGGTCCGGGACGAGGGTCATAGAGTGACGCTGAGCTGTGGCTGGTCGAGCATACTTGGTATTGGGTTCATAGGAAGTGCCACCAAAGTGGGACATTGGTACTGGAAGTTCTGGACAGGACGGCCTTCTTTTAAAGGAAGTTGGGCCCAGCTCCATTTAAAGGGAACCTAGTGATAGGCAAGGGCATGGGGAGTGAGGAAAGAGGCACAAAAGTGGGACATTGGTACTGGAAGTCCTGGACAGGATGGCCTTCCTTTAGAGCAAGTTGGGCCCAGCTCCATTCAAAGGGAACCTAGTGACAGGCAAGGGCATGGGGAGTAGGATTCCCCCTTCCCAGGTCCCTGGCACTTCACTTGTGGCTACCCGCAGGATTGGTGCCAGAAATGTAGCGGTGGCTGCCTCTCTAGATGAAGTCATGGAACCTGGCATCCCTCAAGTCGAAACTGTTGTTCTTAGCTGCAAGGGCAATGTTGGAAGCTTGAAGGTCAGCCATTTCGGCTGTGATCTTCTGGAGTACTGACAGCGCCAAAGGCAGATTGCTCTTTCAGGCTAGCAATATCCACAGTTCTGGAAGCTCCTTTGGTGGCTATGGCATCAATTTTATGTTCAGCTTCTGTCATCCTTGTGATTGTCTGTTGCTTTGGCATCAACTGTTGAAGTCAAGGCCTGAATCATGTCTCTGCTAAAAAATTGTTTACATCTCGGTATATCAGATGCTTGTAACCAGTAAATCATGACAAATTAACTGATCTTTTTTTTACTCCAGTCATTCCTAAATGCCAAGTGAATCCCAAATCGGCAGTGAGATGGGAGAGAGAGTCCATGGAGAGAAATGACAGATCTGCTGAAGAAGAGCACTGACCCTGAACACGAATGGGTAGTAGAGAATTGTCAGAGGGTTCAAAGGGAATTAGAGTTTGGGAGAGACTCATGTCCACATATGCCTGCCTCCCTCCTTGTCGCGCTAACCCTTCCAGGCTTGTTCATGGTCTAGGTCATGGGCTAGGTGCTGGACAGACCCACCAGTCCGGTTCCTCTTTTGGGGTTCATAGAACCAGTCAGGGTTGTATCCCATTGATTCTTTTTTAATTACCTGTACTGCAGCTTCATCAAAGGACAGTTGATGCTCTCCCTTAAATAAAATGCTCCTCTTGTTTTCAAATTTTTGTCGTAATCACTACAAGAAGTGATAATTTCTCCCTTTGAGAATATATTCCCTGGCTGTAGGATCGATAGGAAGGGGTCAGTGGAAATCGGTTTCATTCTACAGTGCTGTCTATTCGTTATTATACTATAGCACAACCTGTTCTTGTTGAATTGCCATGGCTTTAATGTTCAGATCAGTAATTCTAGACTCACCTTCTACTTTTGAGTATTGCTGGTTAACCACTTCCCAAATGTCCTTTGCAGTTTCATAATTGATGAACTGGTCACTCATTTCCGGTTTTGTAGAGTCCAATATCCAAGTGATGAGTACATCTTCCTCATCGAGCTGCTTCAAGTAATTTTCATCTTCTTTTGGCGCAGTTTGGTTAGATGATTATTGAGCTTTTAGGGCTGCAGAGTTCTTTCGACAAGATGGTGCCAGTGTAAGAGTAGACTGCAGGGAAGCCCTGAAAGTCGATATTCCACCGGTACCATCTTGTCAAAAGAACTCTACAGCCCTGAAAGCTCAATAATCATTTGACCAAGATGGCGCTGGTCAGATGATTATCGAGCTTTTCACGCTGCAGAGTTCTTTCGACATGATGGTGCCGGTGGAAAAATTGTTGTGAGAGTAGACTTCAGGATTGATTGAAGCCACCGTCACATTTCCTTTTTTCGTCAGATTAGGCAACTGTTCAGTTTCTTTTGTCATTGCTCCTCTTGAAGTGGATTAGGAGCTAAATATTCTCTCCAGAGACACTTCTTGAGGTTTCTCCCCTTCCCTTTTTCTGCAGGAGTTCTGATTACTCAGCCTACGATATCTGGGAGCATTATTAGATAGCAAACCTACAGATTTCACTGGCTTCAGTAGAGCCTATGTTTCTGGCAGGTATACAGATGGGTAAATACTTCAGAAGTAGGGTGTTGCACACTCCTGCAGTTATGCAGTTCAGGATGTTTGGGCTTCTGATTTTTCCTTCAACCTGACCATTTCAGAATGACATCCTTACCTGTCACGATTCCTGTTTTGGAGTAGATGACAAGTAAATCGCAGGTGAGAAATTCATTAATACATTGGTGAGAAAACCTGTCCTATTAACAACAACGGAAATTGAACTTTCCTCCAGAATGTAAGCTGTGATAGCATGTTAGATTTAGCTCTTTGACCAGTAGACTTGTGGAACAAGTTTGATCAGAGCTTGGTTAAGATTGAACAAGAAAAACATAAAAGCATGATTATATTATTCATAAGGGTTTCCCTTACATAGGGCGATTACATGGTTGATAATCGGGCATACCCAGTATAATTCAATGGTACAGTAACATAAATATTTAGAATAATAGCCATATTAGCTAACCATTAACCACAGGTATTTCTCTCATATCATTTTGCCCTGAATTTTAGCAATTCAAGGTTTCAGAATTGGCATTCTTGACATATACTGAATGTTTTATATTTCACTAAAACATTATTTCCTTACCAGATGTTTTGATGCAAATTTGGTGGAGGTTCCGGTGGAAATTGAGACCCCTGACCGTCATTTCTATCATGTAACAGATTCTCAACATAAACTTGACTCACTAACTATTTGTTTATCTACATTTGACCGTGAGAAATATGAATAATGTTGTTTCTCTTTTCTCCTCAAGCTTGCATTTTTCACTTCAAGAAAAGTAAATGCTTTTGAAGAACTCACATGGGTAAGGAAGTTAACAACAGTTTTTCACAAATCAACAAGAGTACAAAGTCGAGCCCATATTAAGTCATTTTCCTTTTTTCAGGATTATGGAATTGATTTCGATGACCACAATCATCCCATCAAGGCCTTTCAGTGTCACTGTGGAAGCATCAGATGCAGGGATAAGTCTCGTGGTAGTGGTGAAAGTTCTCCATTACTTTGAGTACGAAGAAATGCTATTTAAATAATTTGTTCTTATGTTGTTGTATATCTCTCATTATCTCTAATTACTTTAAATAGCATTTCTTTCAGTGTCACTGTGGAAGCATCAGATGCAGGGATAAGTCTCGTGGTAGTGGTGAAAGTTCTCCATTACTTTGAGTACGAAGAAATGCTATTTAAATAATTTGTTCTTATGTTGTTGTATATCTCTCATTGTCTTCGTTTTTAGGAAAAAGACATGAGGAAATCAGGATAAGTTAAATGGTCTGGTTCCCTCTGGGAGAAGAAGATAAAAATTTTGGAGAATCTAGAGGTACCCTCTGGACTATGCCCCAGGCAGTTTTTTTTTTAAATAAAGAAATTAATTAAAACGACATATTCTTCATCAGAACTTACGAACAACAGATCATTGCATTTGAATAGTATGTTTCACTAGGGAACTAATGCTTTTATTTTTTCGAATTTTGTTCTTCTCACTTAATTCAATTTCAGGAGCATGATTTGCTTGAAGATTATTGTAAATGTGGGAAATCAGTTGACGTACATTAAAATCACCATTTTGGCCATTTTTTAAATGCACATTTTTTTTAAAGAATTGTCTGGAAATTTTCTCAAGCACGATATTCTTATATGTACTTGAGAAATCGCCATATTTTGTTTTTAAGGAAAATTTAAGCATCTCTTGAAGACACAAGAATTATTGAAATCCAAATCAATCTCCATGTTTCTAGACAAATATAAAAGTGGTTTCAGGTTAGATTTAAAATGTAGAGTTGAATCATGGATATCACTCTCCCATCGTATACACGTAGCATCTAGCATTTGATTAATGGTCTTTCCCCTCTAATTATGTGCATGGTTAATCTAAGTGGCTTGATGAGAAGTCTGTAATTTGGGCCCAATTTTGGGATTTCCCCATTAGCCCATTGACTTGCAAGGACCCATCACTTGAAGGTTGACATTCGATTTTACATTGACTCGTTTTTTACATTAAGCCATTGACTCATTTTGGACGCTCTTAAGTGACCATAAATACAGATTGAGCATCCATATGACTAGGGTTGAGTGGTCTCGGTCACGGTTTGGTTTTTGGTACACCATTAGGCTCAAATCTTAATTCAGTCTCGGTCTCAGTCTCGATTAACCTGAGTCACTGTTTGGTTTGATCTTAATTTCAGTTTCTCTCAACCATAGATGTGTACTTGAAAAGAGATAAAAATATTAACTTCTATTAGTAAAAAAATAAATTTCTTAATCAAAAACCTTATTGATGAAACTTATGATCTAAAATAAAGAAGAAAAAAGTATAATCGTATTAAAATTAGTTTGTATTTTCAATAAATTCTTTTTTTATTATTAGTTTCATCATTTCTATTTGACAATTTTAAGGTCATCAAAATAGATATAGTTCTTGAAGATAATTTCTCCCTTTGGATGAGAAAAATGCTCTAATAGAGCTCGAAGCACAAATAGAGAGAAACCCACTCACTAATATTGTAAGTCATGGATATTTATCTGACCTAATCTTACACAAACATTATATAGCATCAAGATTAAACCATTTGACTTGAGAGTCAAGCAAATAATCAAATATTTCATAAGATATTGGTTTTTCTAATAAGATATTTATGTTTTTATTCTTTTTGTGTTTTATTAGATTTGAATAAGTTGTAGAAATAATAGATAATGGCTCACTTTGCGAGCAAGTACTCTATATTGGAAGGGCAGGCATCAATTGAAGCAAGTGGTTCAAAATCTTTGTGATATGTTCTTACTCATCAATTAGAATATATTCAAATTTCAAATATGGATCTAGCATTGTTGTGATAGGGAAGATTAACTTTCTTTTTACATGTGGCTCATATTTAAGTAACTTTGTTTTCATTGTATTGTATGCTCTTTTGAGTGCTATTAATTGTTGTATGCTTATTGGTCTTCCCATCACACCTTGAGAAGGATTCTCCAAGACAACAATGTATGTGTTCAACTGATTTAAAAAAAAATCAAAAGTAGAAATAACATTAGGTGATATAATAACTTTGATTAGGAAAATATCTCTGTGGACTCCTAAAAAGCAAGAACTTTATTTGGGAAAATCTTAAGAAGATACTACTCTTTTGACATGATTAAAGAAATTCTTTTACCATCTTTAAGACAAGTTATTGTCATTGAATTCAACACCTTTCTCTTGTCCCATGTTGTCATTTATGGTTAATAAGTTTTTGTTTGAAATTTTAGTACCTTTCGCATGATTCCTTATAATGATGAATTCGTTGTGGTGTACTATTTACCGCAATAACAAGTTTTTGAACCTAATGAAGAATTGCTCCAAATGGTCTTTGTGAAGTAACTTCCACTTCATCTTCTTCATACTCTTCATCACCCTCGCTTTTTAAACATAATAAAGTCAACGATGAATTATCCAACTCCTTTAAGCCTCATTGCATAGCTAGGTTGAGAACATGGGCTATATATGGCACATGGAATCGCTTGGTGAATGTCTATCCACTCTCACTCAATAAATTTTCTAAGTTTGTTACCATTGTCTTATTATTGCTAACATTATCTACTATAATAGCAAAAACTTAGCAAAAAAATAAAGCTCATGTTTATAGATTTAAGTTTGAAAATAGAAAAGGTGAAATGTTACTTACCGTTTGAGTGAGATTATACTCTTACAACACATGATGTACCACCTCTGTCAAAATTGTACCTTGATGTGATTCATCCAACTTTTCAATAGCGAGCACTTGTTCATGAAATTCAATGTATTGTTCTCCAAATATGATCAATTCAATGTATTGTGATCCCTAGTATTGCCACATTATTTATGTTGTCTAAGTGTATGCTATTAGGGACACCCTTTCAATTGGTTTATGAAATTCACTTACCTTATTCCTTTTATATTCAAATAGTTTCTCCATCCCTTATCTTCTGAAATGGCGGCTAGGAATCCTTGCTTCGCAAAACTTTCTAGGCTAAGAATGCCTTGTACTAATTAGTTGCAAAACTTTTTAAATTAAGGATGATCAAGTAGCGTAAAAGGGGGATTTGTCTTAACAATTAAATCTATGCACTCTTTCTTTGTCTGGTCTGAATTCTTGCCAAAAAATTTAGAAGTTTTTGAGAAATAGTTTGTTGATACTTTAGTTAAAGTATCATGAGCATTTGATGGCCTTAGTTGCATGTAAATCTCAACATGAAACCTTTTCAAGTGCTTCCATAACTTGATTGTGTTATTGCTTCTATCCCTCTTCACTTTTATCTCTTTTGATGGGGTGGCTACCTTGCAAATTTTTTAAAAGATATTCATTGTCCGTGATCTTTATGAAATATACTAAGACTAGTGAGACCTTTGTTCATTGTGCAGAGCTTGTAGAAAGTAGAATTTTTAGAAACAAATGTTTGATGCATTGTTTGATCCAATCTAAAATAGAAAATATAGTATTAGGAAGCTATTGTCATATATTTTTAGAGATCAATGTAAAATAAAATATACCTCATCTCCAATTGATTCCATGATGGCAATCTAAAATAGAAAATATTGCATTAGAAAGCTATTGTCGTATATTTTTAGGGAACAATGTGAAATGAAAATACCTCATCTCCAATTGATTCCATGATCGCAATCTAAAATACAAGTTAAAAATTAATTAGAAACTAATGTAGGCCATCCAAAATTCAAAATATCCAATTGGATTATAATTTCTATTATGGTAATTTTGCATCTCATAAAAAAATTAGAATTTTTTTGGTATTCTAATGCATATCAATATTATGGAAATAGAATATCAAAACCAATAGATTTATGAGGTATAGAGAGAGAGAAAGAAAGTGAGAGATTACGGGGGAGAGAATTAGAGAAGAGGAAGATCTGAATATGAACGTTGAGAGTAGATGTCGTAAAGCAGTAGATTTAGGGGGAGATTGAGAAAGATATATTGAAAAGAGAGATTAAGTGAGATCAAGAAAAAAAATATTGAAGGGAATGATTAAGAGAGATTAAGACTAAAAAATTAAAGTTGAAGGGAGTGATTGGAAGAGATTAAAAAATGGAGGGAGAGACCTAAAAATCAAAACTGAGAAAAGATATCGAGAGTGATGAGAGAGGCAATGGAAGAGAGATACAACAATTGAGACAAAATTGAGAGAGAGGTTGATAAAACATTAATGAAAAAATATATTAAATATAGATTGATATGGACAATGATAAAGGAAACAGTGGAAGGATATTTCATAAATTATTGAGAGAGAAAGATAAAAAAATCTCTATGTAGAAAGTGAGACAATAATGAGAAAAATCTGAGAAGAAAGAATGAGAGATGATTAATGACAAAGACCTAGAAATCATAATTGAGTACGATTAAGAAGAAAGAATGAGATAGGGTTTGAGGGAAAGACAAAGATAGAACGATTGAAAAAATCAATAGGAATGATGGTTAGAGCGAAAGACTGGCGAGACTAAATCGTATGGTCGTTGATTACACACAATTTAGTGTCAAAAAAAAGTTCTAAACTTACCAATTTATGATTAATCAAAGTAATTAATTAGTATAATGGTAATTAAGTGTCGAATCCACGGAGAATTAGGGAAATTTTGAGAGATATCTTTGAAATTCGGTCAAATCGGACGACGAGTTGAGATTAGAAATTGGGTGTTTTAGTATATTAAGAAAGATAACTCAATTTCGAATCCACTGAATCAAAAATCAGATGATTTGGATAAGAATTCGAAGAGAAATCAAAGTTTGAAGTTTAGAGAGAAATTCATTTCGAAAAATGATTAAAAACCGAAAATTAAACTAAATTAAACTAAATCTACGATGCTAAAATGAAAATTAACGTTAAATGATGAAAGATTAAGAGGAAATCACTCAACCTAACCCAAATTAGCCTTCAAAATGATCCAATTAATCGCCGGATGCAAGGCTTTTCATTCTAGAATTTTCAAAGATGAATATTGATGTTCAAGATGTAAATTCTTCCTTCTCCTTTGATCAAACTTGAAATTTATGCATTAAATTGAAGCGGAAATAAGTTACGATTACAGGGAAAGAAACGGTGCACGAATTGATGGAGATTACAAGGAGAATTTGAGATTTAATCGCGGGCAGTTTCTCTCGGCGCGAACAACGTCTTTTATAAAGATGATTTTGATTTTGGGCCGTCCGATGAAGGTTCATCACGATCAACGGTCGCGATCACACGTCCCTCTTGGATGAATCATCGTCTTGTGATGATCGTCCGATCGTGATCGGGCGATCACGACTAAATCGGAGATCCATTTGATGATTGAATGTGGACTGTTATAATTATCGTGATCAACGGTCCGGATCTGTTCACTTAAGTGAACAATTACGCACGTGTCTGATTCTTGATCGCGTGGACCGCTTGTCGATCGCATCAACGCCGATCGATTATCGCGATTCCATCCAACGCTCCACATTTACCTGAAATTAATCTTTAGTCCCACACGGGGAAAATAAAGAGAAGTGAACGCATATATAATGTACGTGATATATTAGGGTTTAGTAATCTCGTCTTCCGATAATCGGAAGACTTATATGTTATGTAAATCATATATAGCGTAAATATAAATAATGCGATCCACGTCACATCAGCGCCACGCCGCACCTCTGTGCCATGCAGGCGCTCGCGCATGTCCACGTGGCGATGCCACTTGTACACGCGCGATTATATCCCCCTTTTTCGCGATTTTTAATTTATTTTAAACATTAAAAAATCTAAATAAAATCTAATTAAATTCAGAAAAATTCCTAAAAATTGTAAAATTCATAACTTTCAAAATATAACTCCAAATTAATTCAAATTTGTTTTGTTGGATTCAGAATTGAATAATCTATCATTTATAAAAAGGTCAAATTATTAAAATAATAAGAGAATAAATTTATATTAATTTTATACATTTATGTATTATATAAAATAAATTTATAAATACACATAAATGTAAATAAAAGTCTTTTCTCTTATATTTTCATCCTTAAAACATGATTATGATCATAAATATAATTAGGATTAAAGATTATAATGTTTAATTATGTATAATAATCCATAAATTTATGTATTTTAAGATCATGACATGAATTTACACAAAATGATAGAAATATGCTTAAAAGATGATAACATGCATATATTTGTAATGATTAATGCATTAATTTGCATTAATAACTATGTAATTACATGCATAAATAGCATGTTATCAAAGACTTCAACTTGAATATTTGTGGATAAGCAGATCCTCAAATGGTCATTTGCTTAGAGAGGGAAAGGGTGTGTGACAACCAAAATATGCTTGAGAAAATTAAAGGAGGGTTGAGAAAGAGATTTAGGCATATATGAAGAAGTAGAGTGAGAGAGAGAGATTTAAAAATACATAGAAAAGAGGGACAGAGAAGACGCAAACAATTATTAAAACAGATTCGGCGGTGAGAAAAACTTTGGGAGAGAAAAAAGATGAGGCAATTGGGGAAGAATGCAGAGCAGCGATTGATAACATGCTAATTAAACATAATAATACATGATTATTAATGCATATTAAGTTATAAAAGATTTCATTCCTATGCATCTTATCATATTTATGAGTATTTTAATATCATTCTATGAAAAAATCAATATAAGCTCAAAATACTTTAATTTAGGGTTAATTATGATGAATTAAACATAAATAATTTCATAACCCATCTTTACTTGAGATTATAATTAGTTTTTAAAGTTAAATAATAAGAGAAATCATTTTATAAACTTTCATTTAATTTTCTAAAGTTTTAAATCTTAAACAAATGAATGTATTTTTGAAATAGAAATTAAATCTCTTGTTATTTATTAAATTTTGACTTTTTAGAAATGATAGATAATTAAATTTCTGATCGAATGAAAGAAATTTGTATTCTTTTGGAGTTATATTTTGACAGTTATGAAGTTTTCTAATTTTTAAGGATTTTCTGGAATTAAAAATCAATTTTTCTAATTAAAAATCGATTTTTCATATTATTATTAGCGCGCAGATGATGTGGCGTGATCTGGAGCGTGTGATCAATCGCGATCGATGATCACAGGCGGGATGTGACGTGGCGCGTTGTGGGACGTCAGATCGCGCGATTAAATTGCGATTGTCGATCTTCACTTAAGCGTGGGGGTTTGTGGCGTGATTTGATTTGTCGAAGCATCGATTAAATCTCAGCCCTTGATTAAAGGAGTTATAACGACTGAGATTAAACCGACGGAAACGCATCTGAAACGTTCGTTCACGATCCACTAGTGAGCGTTTGATGCGTTTTTATAACGCACGTGGAGTGGCTTCATCTCGGCGATCGATCAAAGATCCAATAGCCACGACTTAACGGTAATGATTCGCATCCGATGCGTTTCATCAGAGTCATTGATCGTGGATTAAATGAAGATTGAACGGTTACGCCCAAATTGAGATGTTCTTCAAGATTGTAAAGCATTCGAGGGAAATTCGACTTAATCGAGCTGTTTAGACACCAAATCTCTCGAATCTCTTTCTCTCAATTGCTTATAGACTCATTTCTGCATCCACAGAGTGTTTGAGAGTGAGATTTCGACGATCGACAATGAAGACATTGACGCTTGACTCCACGATCATGTTTTTCCAAATTTTTATGAATAGCATTGATTCCGGCTATTAATTGGATCAATTCGAGTGCAATTATGGGTTAGGGATCATGTTTTATCCTAATCTATTTTCATATAGCTTTAAATTTCATTTTAGAATCATAATTTGGGTCAATTTCATTCTTATTTTTGGTTTTTTGTGATTTTTATCTTCAAAAATTTTACCTATGTGCATTAGATGATTTCTCCATGAAATCAAATCCAAATTCAGTGATTTTTTATTCCGTGGATTCGTCTTTGAGTCCTCTTTCATAAAATATCAAATTTCCTAATTTCCATCATCAATTCATTGTCTAATTTTTTCCAAATTCGAAGAAATCTCTCAAATTTTCCCTAATTCATTATGGATTCGACCCTTATTTACCATTATACCCCTCAAGTTGTGATTTAATCTTAAAATTGATGCAATTAATGGAGCAAATATAATGTCCATCCGATGCGGATGATTTAAAATTGACGCGGATGAACTCACGCTTGGACAAAATATAAGACTTCGTCAAGACAAACGTCCAACCGACGATTGATGAGAAGGGTAGGCTAGTAACTTTTACTGACCAATTACCCTCACAGGCCACAGCTAACCCAAGGAATCAAGGGGCCTTGTCGAGCTAGACGCACAATATCAACCACGTACACATCGACGAGGAGGCTGTGGAAACGACATTAGCAACATCGAGCCTTCGAAGTGGAAAAGACCTACTAGATCTATACAAGGATCATCCAATCCATCAAGGCCCAATCGAAGACAAAACATCAATTATCGTCGAGCATGAGAGCGATTCAGAGGACGAGGAAGAACAGGCCAAGGCCGAACCTAACCCTGATACATACAATCCCCATGTGCCTTATCCTCAAGCACTTAATTGCCTTAAAGCCAAGATTAATGAATCCGATGATCATCTACTAGAAGCCTTTAAGAAGGTAACCATTACAATTCCTTTAATAGATGTCATCAAGCATATCCCATCCTGTGCCAAATTTCTCAAAGGTATATGCACTCTCCATAGAAACCCTAGAAGGATCCAAGTTAGTGAAACGGTAAGCTCAATCATGATGAATTCCTCACCTATTATAAAGAGAGATCCGGGAGCACCCATGATAACGAGTGAAATAGGAGGAATGTCCTTTACTAGATCCTTGCTACATATCGGAGCTATTATTAACATCCTTCCTAAATCCATATTCGACCGTCATCATGCAGGGGAATTGTAACCTTTCCTTGTAGAACTATGCTTAGCAGATGGATCAGTAAGGAAACCACATGGTATAGTAGAAGATGTCATCATCAAAATAGAAGATTGTTATTTCCCGGTAGACTTCCTAGTCGTCAATATGAAAACTACTAAGGAGCTTAGCCAAGCCCCGATCATCTTAGGACGACCCTTTCTAGCTACCGCGAAAGCCATCACAGATTGGGGGAAAGGAGAAGTAACTCTCAAAGTGGTAGAGCACACCGTAAAGGTTAACATCAACCTTGGGCGCCATCGACTTCTCCAACGACCAAGATATAGATGTCTGCATAGAAGAAGTGATGATGATCGATGAGGAAGCAAGATTTGAAGAGCTACCAATGGACGAGCCTACCTTGGAGCTCAAGACTCTCCCATCTACACTCAAGTATGCCTTCCTTCGTGAAGAGAAAGCCAAACTGGTAATTGGTACATCCAAGTTGGATATTAAGCAAGAGGAACAATTACTGGAAGTATTAAGGCGGAATGAAGACGCAATCGGTTGGACCCTGACGGACCTCAAGGGGTTGGACCCCTCACTATGCACTCATCGCATCTTCCTATAGGATGAGTCAAGACTGACGATACGAAACCGCGAGGTCGTCGATTTCAAGCGGTATCGCGTCAACAATAATACCGAACTTACCAATTTGATGAAAATGTATCGAATTCAAGGGTATAATGGTAAATACGGGTCGAATCCACAGGGAATTTAGGAATTTTCAAGAGATCTTTTAGAATTTGGTCAAATCGGACGAGAAATTTGAGGGAAGAAATTGGGGAAAATGGTATTTTTAGAAAGAAGACTTGAAATTGATTCCACGGAATCAAAAATCGTCCAATTTGGACTTGATTTCGCGGAGAAATCAAATTTCGAAGTGGAGAGAAAATTTCGAGCGTAAAAACCGTGATTTTAGGTGAAAATTGATGAAATTAACTTCTAAATACTAATCTAAACGCAAATTAAACATGATAGGGGGATTAGGAAGCAAAAACCGCTCCCACTAACCCACGATTGTGATCAAATAATCGTGATTAAGCGATTCAATCACCGAAAATATCAAGAGCGCGAGCGTGACGTTCAAGTGGCGATTTCTCCTTCGATATTCCACCAAATCTCAACTTCTACCCCTCCTTGGACGCGGAATTGAAAGAGGAAGAGGAAGAACTCGAGAAAAATGAGTGAGGGAGGTGTCTAGACAGTCAATTAGATTGATTCTCACTCGGATGCTTAAGAACGACGAAGAACACTTAGTTTTATAGGGCAAAAATTTGTAACCGTCCGATCGTTTCGATCGACGGTTACGATGAAACGGTCCATCGTGGACCGTTTCGAAAATATCATAGCCGTTGGATTTTGATCAACGGCTCAGATAGCATCTGATGAAACGCTTTATAAAAACGCCTTGAATCGCGTCCGTTGAATCTTCATCCGACGCTCCAGATGCTTCCTCCAAGATCTAATCTGGACCATTATAACACTTATGATTAAGCACGTGCGTTGATGCGTTTTGATGATCCGCGTTCCACGCGATCAACGCGTGTGATGTTGCCACGTTGCAGCTGATCAGACCATTATAACTTGCCTTAAATAAACACGTGTTTGATTGATCTCCCGTGGTCCGCGCTCCATGCGATCGACGCCTGTTGATCGCCCGTCCGCGAGATCCAACGCCCGTCGTCGCGCCACGTCACCTGCAAGGTAAGTAAGACACAGAATTTAGTCCCACACGGACTTTATTAAATGAAACCGTCGGGTTTATAATACCCGACGGTTTCTAAGGGTATGACCCTTCCCATATAGGGAAGGACAAAGACCACTTTATATTAATATAAGTATATAAAATATATATATTCGCGCCATGTAGGCGCGCTGCGCAGGTCCGCGTGGCTCTGCCACGTGGCCTTACGTGCCACGTCGCACCCGCGTGGGCCCCGCGCGCTTTTTGAATTTTTTTATATATATATTATATTTATTTTAATCTATTTTAAATCAAAATTAAATCGGAAAAATCAGGAAAAATCCAGAAAAAAATCCCTAAAATTGTAAAAATCATATCTTTTAAAATAGAACTCCAAATTAATCCAAATTTCTTTCATTTGATCCAAAATTTAATTATCTATTATTTTAAAAAGTTAAAATTAATAAATAATGAGAGTTTTAAATTTTATTTTCAAAAATATAGTTATTTTTAAGAGATTTTAACTTAGGAAAATATAAATAAATGTCTATAAATGCTTTCTCTCATTATTTTAACTCTAAAAACATCTATAATCTCAAAATAAAGATGGGTTATTAATTTATTCATCTTAAAATCATTATTTTTAACCCCTATTTAAATTATTTTTGAGAATATAGTGACTTTTCATATAATAATAGAAAAATACATTTAAGTATGATAACATGCATGAAAATGAAATCATTTATACTTAAATATGCATCAAAAATCATGTTTTATGCTGTAAATATCGCATGTTATCAAAGACCCGTCAGGAAAACCTAGAGACAACTCAACCCGAAGGTATGGGAGGTCGTGAAAGAATAAATTCTTAAATGGCTTAATGCATAAATTATATACCCCATATACGATAGCAATGGATGAGTCTAGTGCACGTTGTTGCGAAGAAATCTGAAGTACCGGTCACGATAAACGAGAAAGGCGAAGAGATCCAGACATGCCTTCCGACAAAATGGAGACTCTACATCGACTATCAGAAGCTGAACTCCGCAACGAAGAAGGATCACTTCCCTCTACAATTCATCGACCAAATCCTGGATCGACTAGCAGGATCAAGTTACTTCTACTTCCTGGACAGATATTCGGGGTACAACCAGATTGTGAATCATCCCGACGATCAAGAGAAGACGATGTTTCATATGTCCTTTTGGCGCATTCGCCTTCAGATGCATGCCATTTGGACTGTGCAATACCCCCGCGACCTTTCAACAATGCATGACGGCAATCTTCTCTGACTTTCTTGGTGATAGCTTACAAGTTTTTATAGACGACTTCTCCGTCTTTGAAAATGACTTCAACAGCTGTCTGACTCACATGACCAAGATCCTGGAGGTCTACATCAGGAAACGACTGATGTTAAGCTGGGAGAAATCCCACTTCATGGTACGAGAGGGAGTAGTGTTCGAGCATATCATCTCAGGCAAAAGACTAGAGGTCGACAAGGCAAAGATAGAGGTCATCCAAAACCTCCCTCTTCTAGGTACCGTACGATATTTGAGGAGCTTTCTCGGGCATGTCGGCTTCTACCGGAGATTCATACTAGACTTTACAGAAAGTTTCCAAGCCACTCACCACCCTTCTTTGCAAAGACAAAGACTTCATCATCGACGAAGAAGGGAAGCCGACATTTGTGATGCTGAAGCAAGCACTGATCGAGGCACCAATTTTTCAAAGTCCTAATTGGGACTTATGATAACATACTAATTAGACATGATAATACATGGTTATTAATGCATATTAAGGCATAAAAGATTTCATTATTATGCATGTTATCATATTTATGAGTATTTATCTATCATTCTATGGAAAAGTCTTTATAATCTCAAAATACTTTAATTTAGGGTTAATTATGATGAGTTAAAGATAAATAATTTTATAACCCATCTTTACTTGATATTATAAGTGTTTTTAAAGTCAAATAATAAGAGAAATCATTTTTATAAACATTCATTTAATTTTCTAAAGTTTAAATCTTAAAGAAATGAATATATTTTTCAAATAGAAATTAAAACTCTTGTTATTTAGTAAATTTCACTTTTTAGAATGATAGATAATTAAATTTATGATCAAATGAAAGAAATTTGGATTAATTTGGAGTTATACTTTGAAAGTTATGAATTTTCTCATTTTTAGGGATTTTTCTTAGATTAAAAATCGATTTTTCTAATTTTAAATCGATTTTTCAGATTATTTTAAGTGTGCACATGATGTGGCATGATCAGAGCCGTTCGATCAGATTGCGATCAACGATCGCAATGAGGAGGCGACGTGGCACCGTGTGGGACGTCCGATCACTCGTGCATTCTCGATCGTCGATCTTCACTTAAATTGATGAAGATACATGGCAAAATCAGGGTACACCGGGTGCATCTAATCTCCATTGTTGATCGCGAGAGTTATAACGGTCAAGACTAGATCGCGAAGAAGCGCATCTGATGCGTCCGATCGAGATTCAACAGATGCGTTTCGATGGGTTTTATAACGCGCGGCGACGTGGCTTCATCTCGAGCGTACGATCGCGATTCAACGGCCACAACTTAACGGTAATGATTCACGATCATGCGTTTCATCAGAGCCATTGATCAGTTTAATCGGACGGTTACTCCCAAATCCCCTATAAATTGAGATGTTCTTCACATTTGTAAAGCATTCGAGAGCAATTCAATCAAATCGAGCTGTTTAGACACCAAATCTCTTGTATCTCTTGATCCCAATCGCTTCTAGACTCATTTTTGTGTCCACCGAGTGCTTAAGATCAAGATTTGAATGACCGACGAGGTAGAAATCGACGCTTGAACTCCACGATAGGGATATTAAAAAAATTTTATGAAAAGCCTTGATTCCGGCGATTAATTAGATCAATTCGATTGCAATCTTGGTTAGGGATCGTGTTTTATCATAATCTATCGTCTCTTACCATTTAATTTCAGTTTAGATTAGTATTTTGAAGTTAATTTGTTTCTATTTTCGGATTTTTTATGAAAAGCCTTGATTCCGGTGATTAATTGAATCAATTCGATCGCAATCTTGGGTTAGGGATTGTGTTTTATCCTAATATATCGTCTCTTACCATTTAATTTCAGTTTAGATTAGTTAATTTGAAGTTAATATGTGGAATCGTCTTGAAGTTCTCTTTCATAAAATACCTGATAAGCGTAAAAACACGGTCGTTGAATGCGCGATTTTACGTATCAAACAAATTTATACTCAACTCTTCAAATCTGATATTTAAATTAGGACAGTGGCAAGTCGAGGTCGAATCCACAGGGAGGATGGTTAAGAGATTGAAATCAGAAGCTTATTTTTGATATTTTTAGATTTAGAAAGCGGAAATGAACGGTGAAAAGAAGAAAATGTGTGTGGAGATGAAATGAACCGATGAAACGCTTCCAAACTCCTTTCGAAGATCGGAAACCCTTGATCGATGGTGGGAATGTCGTTTTTAGGGTTTGTAAATGTGAAAATGTGGATGAACAGATGAGGAAAATAGAAGAAACAGATAGAAGATAGTTCTAATCTAAGATTTGTGATGAACATACAATCTAGTGATGCTCCCTAATCTAAACATACCTTCGAGAGCCGTATATTTCGCCCGGACTTGGCGTCTTGCATCCAACACGAAGAATGAACAGAAGAGGGAAGAAACTCACTGAAAATGAAGTTCAACACATGAACAATGATCCATCGTCGCTTTCTTTCCTTCTGGCTAGCCAATGCTAGAAGCAAACAACAAAAACATTGATAACCCTAATTTTTTTGTCTCTGAGCCTAAATCAGCCCCAGCAGATTCGTGGAGCTTGAAATGACGATCATGCCCACGAAATTTCAGCCCGTAACTCCATCAGGATCGTGAGATATCGCGATTTTAGTCTGGAGCATTTCTGGCCGTTGATCTGATGTCCTCTCTCTTTAAGTATCCCAGTCAAACCGCTCCCGTCAAAATCGGTCCGGTCAAACGCGCGGGTCAAACCTGCAAACCTGCAAAGAGAGAGAAAGGGCAGAAGAGGAGAGAGACGCGAGGGGAGAGGAGAGGAGAGAGAGAGAGAGAGAGAGAGAGAGAATGTGTGTGTGTGAAGAGAGCCTCGCCTCGCGACGGAAGCCATTTCCGTCGCGAGGAGATGCGAGGAGAGAGATGGAGGGAGAGAGGGTCTCTCTCGCTCTTCTCTGCGACGGAATTTGTTTCCGACGCGAGAGAGAGGCTTTTCTTCCTGTCTCTCCTCGCGACGGAATTTCCGTCGCGAGAGAGAGAGCGAGGGGAAGAGAGAGACGGCTAGAGAAAGAGGAAAGATGAGGAGAGAGGGGGAGAGAAGGAGAGAACGCGGGAGAGAGGAAGAGAGAAGAAGAAAGAAGAGGAAGAGAAGGAAGTTTTCGTAAGGAGAGAAGGATCGCAGGAGAGAGAGAGAAGATGAAGAGAGGCGGGAGAACTCCTCGCGACGGAAATAATTTCCGTCGCGAGAGGGAAGGAGAGCTCCTCTCGCGAGAGGAAAGGAAAGAGAAAAGAGAAAGTCTCCCTCTCTCCCTTCCGCACGCACGCGTGCGCGAGGAAGAGAAGGAGAAAGAGAGAAGAGAAGGAAAAGAAAGGAAGGAAAAGCGGAAGAGAAAGAAAGGAGAGGAGAAGGAAAAGAAAGAGGAATTTCCGACGGAAACTTCCGTCGCAACGGAAGTTCCCGAAAAAGATGAGAGAGGGAAGAAGGAAGGGAGAGAGACGAGAGAGGGAGAAGCGATTACTCCCTCTCGTGCGATGAAGAGAAAGAAGAGAGGGGAGAGGAAGATAGAAGAAAAGAAGGAAGCAGGAGAGAGAGAGAAAGAGAGGAAAGAGGGAAGAGAAGAAAGAGAGATTTTCTCTCCCTCTCGCCTCTCCTCGCGACGGGAAATTCTGTCGCGAAAGAGAAAGAGAGAGAGAGAGAGAGAGAGAGAGAGAGAGAGAGAGAAGAGGAAGAAGAGAAGAAAAAAGGGAAGAAGAGAGAGAGAAAGAGAGAAGAAAATGGAGAAGGAAGGCGCAGAGAAGGAGAGGAAAGAAGAAGAAAAGGAGAAGAATAGGGAGGAAGAAACTTCCTTAAAATTTATGCCATTAAATGCTCTTAAAATATTGTAAATTTATGAAAAATTAAGAACATTCTTTTAAACCTAAAATTATCGTTTTAATCATTTTAAATTATGATAACATGCATTTATGATTATATTTCAAAGAATAAATGCATGAAATTGCATGTTATCAATACCATTTTCCTCAATTTTTATCATCAATTCATCGTCCAATTTGATCAAATTCAAAGGGATCATAAAAAATTTCCCTAATTCCTTGTGGATTCGACCCATATTTATCATTATACCCCTAAATTTGAGATGTTTTCACTAAATTGGTAAGTTTGACACGAGACCGTGTGCAATTGACGACCTCGCGGTCTCAAATCGTCAACTTACCATTCGAGATCATGTGCAATGCTTCAGACTACTGATAACATGCATTTATAACTTCAATTCTTATCCTAATTAACTCATATTCATGCTTATTTTATATGAATATGATGCATGTTATCATACTTTTTAGGAATTTTCTCCATTGGCATGTCATTTCACTAAAGTTGATATTTATGCATAAATTAGGGATAATTTCATGCTTAATGGATGATTAATCTTTTGTTTAAATTAATAGAAGTTAATCTCTGTTATCGAATGAGTTTTGACTTTAGTAAATGTTTGGGAGGATGATTTTAGGATGAATTTATGATTTAGAATGTTTAATGAGAAATGATGTAAGTAAATTATAAGTCATCTTGATTTCTTCTTTCTCAATATATTTTAAATGACATGATATTAAAAAGAAAATTTTTTTTGATCTAATGGAGAAAATTTGGATTAAAAAGGAGTTGTATATTTTAAGATATGATTTTCTGAAGTTTTAGCCCTTTTCCGAATTTTATCTGATTTTTAAATGAATTTTTAGATTAATTTCCCTGTTAAAATCGCAAAAAGGGGGTAAGCTTACCGCAGGTGATGACGTGGCGAGTGGGCCAAGGCGGCGGCTGACGTGCCGAGCGGCTGACGTGGCGCGCGAGACCGCCTCAGGGTGCGACGCGGCACTAAGGCCACGTGGCAGAGCCCGGGTGGCCCGCACGGGGCGCAGGAGGCGCACAATGGCGCGGCAATGTGGCAGGAGGCCACGCGATCACGCGGTCCACGTGGGCGCCCATGTGGGGCGCCACGTGGCAGGCTGGTAAGTGGAGGGCCCACGGGAATAGTGGGCCCTAGTTAGTAATTTGGGGCGGTAACGCATAAGCGTAAAACCGCCCCCTAATTTATAGGCGCATATTTTCCTTTTTCTTCCGTGTGGGACTATGTCCCACACGATACTTACCGTTTGCAGGTGACGTGGCGGCTTATCGGGCGTTCGATGCAGTCAGAACGGCAGAGATCGCGTGGACCCAAGTCCACGCGATCATCAAATCAGCACGTCAGTTAGAAAAAATGTTAAGTGACCACGATCGGAGCGCTAACTTGACGCCACATGGCAACACGAGGAGCACTGGATCTCCATCGAGCGGTGGACTCTCCTCACAGTCATGGCACACTTGATCGGGGGATCGCGATCGTCAATTCATGAAATCTCGATCGGACAGCAGACGGAGGCTCAACAAGAACCACGATCATGGAGCGATCGTGTCCCGATCGTGCAGCGATCGGGACCCGATCGTGGCGCGATCAGGATTCCTAAGAGGCTAAATCAAGGCGGAAACTCGTCTCACGGATTTTTGAGGGCGATCGTTGAGCACCAACATCACGATCGACGCCCAATCACGGCGCGATCGTTTCTCGATCGTGAGTCGATCATGGGTCTTTTTGAAGCGAAATTCACGCCGATTCACCGCTGAATTGAAGCCATAACGCCGCACCAGAGAATCGCTCCCACGATGCCCGCAACCGACTCCCACGACCGCATCAATTGACCACGATCTTCGGGCCAATTTCCCTCTTTAAAAGCATGTATTTCTCTTCTTTGTTTTGGAACTTTTGATCGATTCGTGAAGGAATTAAGCAAATTTCGAGGAAGATCTCTAGCTCATCGTGATCCCCACGTGTTTAGACTCGATTGCAAACCAATTGGAGCGGGATTGATCGCGAATTTCTCCTTGATTTCATCGAATTTTCCCCTTGAATTCCGAACGTCCGCGAGGAAGAATCCAAGCAAATTCACTTCAATCCACGAGAATTGAAGCCCCATTCTTGCGGCAATCGGGTTAGTAGTGAGATTCGATCGATTATCAGGAGGTAATTTGAGTTTTTATTAGATTTAGAAGTTTAATTTTGCAAATTAGTTCATAGTGTTATTCATTTTCCCCAATTTTAGGTCTGAAAAGTCGCTTATTTTGAAAATAAGATATCTCTTTGATTATAATTTCAAATCACTTGATTTTAGTTTCATTGGATTCCTCTTTTCATCAGCTTTCCGTGGATAGCAAATTCATCAAATTCCGAGTTCATTTGACTCTCCAATTTGATGTTTGACCAAGGATTGTTCATCTTTCATCAGAAGTCAAACGTTGACTTTCGGGGTCAATTACTTTTAATTTACAAATCAGAATTTGATAATTTCAATCTTTTTATATTCCTCTGGTTCTTAGATTTCCATTGAAATAGAAATTTCAAGATTTGGATTTCATTTAGTCATTCAATTTGAAGATTTCCTCCGAGGTATTAATTTCGAGGATTTTCTGATAGTTGATTTTAAATAATTCATAATAAATCCATTTCTTATCCAAAAATTACGAAATATATATCCATAAATTTCATTTTCTCTCTAGTTTCCAAATATCTAATTTTCATAATCTTCTGACTCTGTTGGATTCTTTGATTTTGCAGAACACCTACTGTTTGTCAAAGTCAACGCTTTGACTTTGACTTTTGAGTTTTCTCTGTCAAATCCCAGATTTCAATTCTTAGAAACTTCTTATTTATCTTATTTATATCATTTCCATTCATCACATCTTATTTTCTCTTCTTTAAAACTCCTTTTAAACCTAAGTTTGACCAAGTCGACTTTGCGATGAAAGTCAACCCTGCTCTCTATGGATCGACCCGATACTTACACAATACTTGATTATTATATCTTATCTTTGTGAGTTCAGTTTTATAAAAAAAATTTGACCATCGTCTTTGTGTTTTAACGACGCACGAAAACGATACGTCAAGTACGCAGTGGGAGCGGTCTTGGGGAAACGTCTAGACAAGAAGCCGACGGCCATATGCTATGCAAGCAAGACCCTCGTCGAAGCTCAAATAAATTACACGACTACGGAGAAAGAGCTTTTGGTGGTGGTCTACGCACTCAAGAAGTTCCGGCCGTACATTTTGGGGAGCAAGATCGTTATCTACACCGATCATACGGCCTTAGAATACTTGCTCTCCAAGAAAGAGGCCAAACCACGACTTATACGATGGGTGCTGCTCTTTGAAGAATTTGACTTGGAGATCAAAGACAAGAAGGGCAGCGAGTGCTCAGTGGCAGACCACCTATCGTGTCTCCACATTTCGAGAGGAGGAGACATCGGTGACACATTCCCCAATGGGCATCTCCTTGCCATCTCAAGCCACACTCCCTGGTATACACACATCGTGAACTTCATCGTGATTGGATTGATCCCGGAGCATTAGAATCATCATAAAAAAGATAAGTTCTTCCATGATCTCAAGTACTATTTTTGGGAAGAACCACTCCTATTCCACCTTGGGATACAACCAGATCATCCGGCGATGCATACCAGAGGAGGAGCAAGGAGACATCTTAGCGATGTGTCATTCATCGACGTGTGGAGGATATTTTGTGGCACGCAAGACCGCAGACAAGATCCTGTAGAGCGGCTTCTACTAGCCCACCATCTTCAAGGACGCACATCCTTTCTATATGGAATGCCTACAGTGTCAAGCGGCATTAAACATCTCCAAGTGAGATGAGGTGTGATAACATGCATTTATAACTTAAATTCTTATCCTAATTAACTCATATTCATGCTTATTTTATGTGGATATGATGCATGTTATCCTAGTTTTTATGAATTTTCTCCAGTGGTATGCCATTACACTAAAGTTCATATTTATTCATAAATTAGGGATAATTATGTGCTTTCTTGATGATTAATCTTTTTGCAAGGTTAAATTAATATGAAATACATATTTTCCCTGATGTACTTTGACTTTAGGAGATGATTTCAAGAATTAATTCCAAGGAAATAATGATTTAATGATTTAAAGAAGGAATTTCTAATGAAAGACTTGATATTATTCTCAATCCTTCTTATTTTCTTCTTTTTAATTATATTTTTAGATGGCATGATGCTAAAAAGGAAGAAAATCGTGATACAATGGAGAAAATTTGGATTAAAAAGGAGTTGTATATTTAAAATTATGAATTTCTGAAAATTTTAGATTTTTCTGGATTTTAATTTCAATTTTTATTGAATTTATGCTTTAATTAAAATCACAAAAAAGGGGTTGTTTTATCCACAGAACCCGCGGATGACGTGGCACATGGAAGCTGACCAGGCGCGAGAAGCTGACGTGGCGCGCAAGACTCGCACGGATGCGACGCTGCACGCAAGGCCACGTGGCAGAGCTTGCGAGGCCCACGCGCCGCGCAGGTGGCGCGGGTGGCGCGGACATGTGGCAGGAGGCCACGCGATCCACGCGGATCCACGCGAACGCCCGTGTGGGGCGCCACGTGGCAGGGGGCTGGTAGGTGGAGGACCCACGGGTTAGTGGGCTCTAGTAATATGATTGGGGCGGTAACGACGTAGCGTAAAACCGCCCCACATTTTATACTAACGATTTCCGGTTTTTTCTTCCGTGTGGGACTATGTTCCCACACATTTCTTCTGTGCAGGACACGTGGCGTCATCGCGGGGGGTCAGCGGCGATCGCATGACGTTGATCGCCTGGACCCGAGTCCACGCGATCAGTGATTGAACACGTGCGCTTAATCGAGCTTAAGTGACGCTGTTGATGGACGACACATGGCTTCGCTATAGGGAGTTAATCCTCATCGGACGGTCGCGATGCATCGTGACTTCGGCACATCAGAAGGAGACACGTTGCGTCATCTCAGTGGGCAATGGAAATCAGACGATTGGAGTTTAATCGTGGACCTTACACATGTGGACGCGATCGGAGTCAGATGACAACACGATCGTGGTTGATTTAATGTGCGATCGTGGCCCGATCGTCGCGTGATCGTGGTTGATTTAATGCGCGATCGTGGCCCAATCGCCGCGTGATCGTGGTTGATTTAATGCGCGATCAAGGCCACGATCATTTCTAGCTGATGGGCCACGATCTTTGTGTGATCGTGGCCATCAATCTCGCCTCTCCACTAGATCAAACGGCCTGAATTTTCGGGCAAAAATTCCCTTTAAAAACATGATTTTTTCTCTCTTTTCTTCTCAACTTTTGATTGATTCATGGAGCAAAATCTTAAGTTATTTTTGATCCCCCCACATTTACACTCAATTGCGAAGCAATTAGAGCGGAATTGATCACGAATCATCACCCGATTTCATTGAATTTTCCACTAGAATTCCGAACGTCCGCGAGGAAGGAATCGAGCAAATTCACTTCAATCTGCGTGAATTGAAGCCCCATTCTTGCGGCAATCAGGTCAGTAGTGAGATTTGATCGATTATTAGGAGGTAATTTGAGTTTTAATTAGGTTTAGATCTTTAATTTTTCATATTAGTTCTTAGTGTTCTTCAATTTCAACCAATTCTAGTCCAAAATTTGTCTAATTTGGAAAATAGGATATCTCTTTGATATAATTTCAAATCACTTTATCTTAGTTTCATTGGATTCCTCCTTTCATCACCTTTCCGTGGATAGCAAATTCGTCGAATTCCGAGTTCATTTGACCCTTCAATTTAACATTTGCCGAGCACTGTTCATTTTTCATCAGAATTTGAAAGTTGACTTTCAGGGTCAATTACTTTCAAAATACAAATCAGAATTCTATAATTTGTGGTTTCTTTAGAATCCTCTGGTTCTTAGCTTTCCATTGATATATAAATTACAAGATTTGGATATTCAATTTAAAGATTTTTTTTGAAGTGTTCATTTCGGAAATTTTCTGATCTATAATTTTCAATAATTCATAGTAAATCCATTTCTTATCTAAAAATCACGAATTATATATCAATAAATTCCATTTTCTGTCTAGTTTTGAAATATACAATTTTTGTAATCTTCTGACACCTTTTGTTTCTCTGATTTTATAGAACGCCGACTGTTGGTCAAAGTCAGTGCTTTGACTTTGACTTTTGACTTTTCTCTGTGAAATCCGAGATTTCAAATCTTAAAATTTTCTTACTTAGTATATTTATACCATTTCTATTCATCACATCTTATTTTTACTTCGTTTAAAACCTCTTTTAAACCTATGTTGGACCAAGTCAACTTTGCAATTAAAGTTAACCTTGTTCTCTGTGGTACGACCCGATACTTACACTTTACTTGATTTTATATCTTTATCTTTGTGAGTTCGGTTTTATAAATTTTGTTTGACCGACGTTTGTGTGTTTTAGTGACTGCACTAAAACGCTTAGTCAAGGTGCCAATGCGGTCGATCCTTGAAGTGGACATCTTTGATCTTTGGGGGATAGACTTCATGGGACCCTTCCCACCTTTTGACGGGAAAGAGTACATATTCGTCATGGTGGATTATGTGTCCAAGTGGGTCGAGGCGATCCCCACTAGGAAAAATTACTATCAGGAGGTGTTCAGATTTTCTACGAGATGCATCCTCGCTCGACACGGTTGTCCGAGGGCCATCATCAGCGACGACGGCTCACACTTTAATAATGTACACTTCCGGGCATTGTTGAAGAAATACAGAGTACACCATCGCGTCACCAAGCAATATCACCCCCAAGCGAATGGGCAAGTAGAGATAAGCAATAGAGAAGTCAAGAGCATTTTAAAGAAGATTATTCGACCAGATGGGAAGGATTGGGCACATAAGCTTCCCGACACACTATGGGTATAGCGAATGGCATACAAGACACCCATTGGGATGTCTCCCTTCCGGCTAATCTTCTGGAAAGCTTGCCACCTTCCAGTTGAGTTTGAGCATCGAGCCTATTAGGCTATCAAAAAGCTCAACCTATCTCTAGACGAAGCAAGGAAACTGTGACTTCTCCAGCTTCAGGAATTACATGAGTTGAGGCATGACTGCAAAGCGTTTTATGCGGTCGTTAAAACACACAAACGTCGGTCAAAAAAAATTTATAATTCCAAAATCACAATGACAAAGATATAAAATCAAGTAAAGTGTAAGTATCGGGTCGATCCACATGAGAACAAGGTTGACTTTTATTGCAAAGTTGACTTGGTCAAACTTAGGTTTAATTAAAGGTTTTAAGAAGTGGAAATGATATTTTATGAATATAAATGATATAAATATACTATATAAGATATTTTAAGATTTCAGACCTCTAATTTGACAGAGATAAGTCAAAAGTCAAGGTCAAAGCGTTGACTTTGACCAAAAGTTGACTTTTTTTGTAAAAATCAGACAATCAAAAGAGGTCAGAAGATTACAAAAATTATATATTAAAAAACTAGGGAGAAAATGGAATTTATTGATATAAAATTTGTGATTTTTCAATAAGAATTAGATTTATAATAAATTATTGAAAATCAAATATCAGAAAAATCCTGAAATGAACACTTTGGTAAAAATCTTCAAATTGACTAAACAAATGATATAAAAATCTTAAAATTGATATATCAATAGAAAGCTAACAACCAGATGACTCCAAAAAGACCAAAATTGTCAAATTCTAATTTATATTTTGAAAGTAATTGATCCCGCAAGTCAACGCCCAAATTCAGATTGAAAATGAATAGTGGTTGGTCAAACGTTAAATTGAGGGGTCAAATGATCATAGAATTTTATGAATTTGCTATCCACGGAAAGCTGATGAAAAAAAGAATCCAATGAAGCTCAAATCAAATGATTCCGACATAAGATCATAGAGATGTCCATATCTCAAAATCTAAAAAAATTCAAACCAAATTTGGGCGAAAATAAAGAACAAATTGACTTTAAACACAAAATTAACGATCTAAATCTAATCAAAACTCAAATTACCATCAGATGAAGGATCGAATCTCACTGTTAACTCCATTTCCATGAAGATTTGGCTTCAATTCACGCGGATTGCAGAGTAATGGCATGATTTCTCCTTCAGCGGACGTTCAGCGTTCGAGGGGAAAATTTGATCGAATCCAACGATTAACCATGACGAATCTTGCCTCAATCAGATCGCTATCAAGTCTAAATGCAGGGAAATGGTGATGAACTAAAGATCTTCCTTCAAATTTGCTTATTTGCTTCACGAATCGATCAAAAGCTAAGAGATGGAGAGAGAGTACATCAGTTTTTTAAGGAGGAATTCTCGTGAGAAATGCGGGCCGTTTGATCTAGTGAAAGGCCAATCGATGGCCACGATCACACAACGATCATGGGCCATGATCGCACGGCGATCGTGAGCCATGATCTCGCGATCATCGGGTTTCCGCCGTCCGATCGCCATCATCTTGTCGAGGTCAGTCCGATGCGTCCACTTGTTCGATCGCCATTATCGGGTTTCCGCCGATCTTGCGATCATGAGCCACGATCTCCCAATCAATGGGTTTTCGCCGTCTGATGCGTCCACGTGTCTCCTCACAATGCGCTATGATCGTGATTTAATCCAAGCCGTCTGATGTTCACTTACGCGATCAACGGCTCCGTTTAGTGCATGTGCTCTTGATGGCGATCGCGTGGACTCGGAGTCCACTCCATCGACGCGCCTTACGTAACGTGATTCACATCCAACGTCCGCGACGCCGCCACGTGTCTTGCAAAGACAAGTTTCTTCGGGAACATAGTCCCACACGGAAGAAAAGGGGGAGAATGTCAGGTATAAAATGTGGGGCGGCTAAGCGCATTTGTGTTATCGCCCCAAACTACTTACCAGGGCCCACTAACTCGTGGGCCCTCCACTTGCCAGACCCCCTCACGCCACGTGGTGCCACCCGGGCTTCCGCGTGGACTCGCGTATCCCCTGCCACGCGTCCGCGCCACCTTGCGCCGCGTGGGCTCGCGCGGCTCTGCCACGTAGCCCTGTGTGTCGCATCGCATCTGCACAGGTCCCGCGCGCCACGTCAGCTCCGCGGGTTTTGTGGAAAATAAAACCCCCCTATTTTTCTATTTAAATAATTAAATAAAATCGATAAAAATCAAAAATAAATTCTAGAAAAATCCAGAAAAATCCACAAAATTCAGATATCGATATCTTTAAAATTATAACTCCTTTTAATCTCAAATTTTCTCCATTAGATGACAAATTTCTTTCATTTTAATGGCATGCCATTAAAATGTAATTTCAAAGAAGAATATAAGATAAATTTATAATTAACTTAGATCTTCTCTTAAGAAATCCTCTTTATATTATCATAGCATTTTCTTCTTGAAATTTATTCTTCAAAACATCCACTAAAGTCAGAGTAATTCATGGAAAGTGATTAATTTTTATTAATTTAACCTTCCAAAAGATTAATCATCAATATAGCACATAATTAACCCTAACTTATGCATAAATATAGACTTTAGTGAAATGGCATACCAATGGAGAAAATTCATAAAAACTATGATAACATGCTTTATATTCACATGAAATAAGCATGAATATGAGTTAAATAAGATAAGAATTTAAGTTATAAATGCATATTATCAATGACGCGTACGAGAACGCGACGATCTACAAGGAGAAGACAAAGGCCTTTCACGACGGGCACATCCGACGACCACCATTTCAGGTCAACGACAAGGTCTGGCTCTACAATTCTCGCATCAAACTATTTCTTAAGAAGCTACGCTCTCGATGGGATGGTTCATACGTGGTTCTCGAATTGTTCGATTACGGATCGGTACTCATCTCTAACATCAAATATGGTCAATAATTTAAGGTAAACGGCCATCGTCTCAAGCCGTATCTGACATCAGAGCCATCCGCACCAGCAAATAAGGTAGATCTGCATCTTCCCGAGGACGTGACGGTATCACCCTCGACCCATTAGTAGTCGTAGGTTTTTCATATAGTTTCGTATGGCTGAAGACATTAAACTTAGCACTCTTAGGAGGCACCCCAAGATTATCTTACTCTTTAGTTTTTCTTTTTGTACTTTGTTTTTTAGTTTTATAGATGTCGACGAAGAACTACACTAGGAAAGGGTGCACCTGCACAAAA
Organism: Lemna minuta; assembly: GCA_024174645.1. NCBI lineage: Eukaryota > Viridiplantae > Streptophyta > Magnoliopsida > Alismatales > Araceae > Lemna > Lemna minuta. Next base: position 1,775,816 of record CM044108.1, on the reverse strand, counting down.
TCCCGTGAATGAGCATCAACGGATCAATGAGTTTTCCTAAACCTTCATCTCCTCACCACTTTTATTTTGTATCTTTTTCATGCAATGTTAGGTGTTTTTGCTATCTTTTGCATGAGCATGTAAATTTCATTGAGGGCAATGAAAATTTCTAGTTGGGGGGTGAGGACTTAGAAAAATCTCTACTATTTTCAAAAAAATTTTAAAATTCTACATTCTAAAAACTCCTATTTTTCAAAAATTTAATCTACTCTACCTCACCTTAGAAGTCTTGACATTTAGAGATCTGACCTACTAGAGATGTAGAAGTGAGGGCCTTATAGCCCATACGATTACATTTTGAGTAATAAAGCTAAATGATCTAGAGAAACCATGGATAATACTTAGTGGTTGACTTTTTTGGGGTTGGGTACCTAACATGCACCAAGGAAAAAGAGTAATCAGAGGTTGAAATGCTATGGGATTAAAAAGGAGAGTGTTTGAGAGAAGATAAAATTTCATCCCCTACCTAACATCAGCTTAGTGTGAGAATTCCTCGATTCTAGAATTTCCCTTTTAAAGAGTGCAATGAATATATTTTTGAAGTCACCTATCTTTCCTTGTTAGGCATGTAGTTCTATCTTTTCCAAAGCAGTCAAGTAGTTTTCACCACTTTGTTTTAAACATCACTCATGATAATAACACTCCCAAGTGATTCACACATCCACCACATTTTCTCTCACATGTACGTATCCCTTCACACTACACTTCACATTTGTTACATACTCTCTTCATAAATCCTAAAAACTCCTCCATATCCTTACGTCATTCTTCTGAAATAAAAAAAATAAAAATTAAAAAAAAAGAAGAGAAGAAGAAGAAAAGCAAAGAGGAGAAAAATAAAAGAGAGAGAAATAAGAAGTGAAAAGAAGGAAAATAACTGGGAAATATCTTCTACCGTCATCTCAACCACCTCCATCATCTCCACCATCTACCCTATCCATCACCATCCACCTCATTTGGGAGTATAATTATCTTAAGTGGTACCTTCTTTATTTATTTTTAAATCCACTTTGTTTATCTGCATATTTGCTTTTAACCACATCATTACCTTAGAAATAGTATCCTTTTATTTCCTTCAGCCACCCCACACATTTCATCCCAAAGATAGGAATCTCTTTGAATTGCACTCTTTATAGGAGGAAAGCGAGTTGAGAAGAATTCTGAGATATTCAGTAGCCTCCATTTTTGAGGGAAGGAGTGATTTATCTATGGAGAGGGTAAGGAATTACATCCGCTCATAAGAGAGTGAGTATCTTTCCATCCCCTAGCATCAAACCTTAGATATGCTCACCTTGATCACAATTGAGAATTAGACTCGAGCATTAGCTGATGAGCACTACCCTAATATGCACTAAAGAAGTCAACCTATAGATGGAATCTAGATCATTATGGCCTACAATATGAGGAAAATGTAATCATACATTCATACGCTTCACATTTTTACTAGTAGGATCAAAAGATGAAAGGACCTTCTAGGGAGATTATATAGTAAATTGCTATGAGACTAGCAATCATTTAAGTTGGGGGGTATGATAACATGCTAATTAGACATGATAATACATGATTATTAATGCATAAAAGATTTCATTCCTATGCATGTTATCATATTTATGAGTATTTTTCTATCATTCTATGAAAAGTCAATATAATCTCAAAATACTTTAATTTAGGGTTAATTATGATAAATTAAACATAAATAATTCCATAACCCATCTTTACTATAGATTATAATTAACTTTTAAAGTTAAATAATAATAGAAATCATTTTACTTACATTCATTTAAATTTCTAAGTTTTCAAATCTTAAAGAAATGAATATATTTTTGAAATAGAAATTAAATCTCTTGTTATTTATTAAATTTGACTTTTTAGAATGATAGATAATTAAATTTCTGATCGAATGAAAGAAAATTGGATTAATTTGAAGTTATATTTTAAAAGTTATGAATTTTCTAATTTTTAGGGATATTTTTTGCTGATTTTTATGTTTCTGAATTTTTTATGAATGTTTAAGGATTTTCTAGAATTAAAAATCGATTTTTCCTACTTAAAAATCGATTTTTCACATTATTATTAGCACGCAGGTGACGTGACGCAATCTGAAGCGTCTGATCGATCTCGATCGATGATCAAAGGCAGGATGTGACGTGGAGAATCGTGGGACGTCCAATCGCGCGAATAAATCATGATCATCGCTCTTTACTTAAGTGTGGGGGTACGTGACGTGATTTGATTCGTCGGAGCATCGATTCAATCTCAGCCGTTGATCAAAGGAGTTATAACGGCTGAGATTAAATCGACCAAAATGCATCTGAAACGTTTGATGTATTTTTATAGCGCACGTGACGTGGCTTTATCTCGGCGGTCGATTGAAGATCCAACAGCCACGACTTAACGGTAGCGATTCGCATCCGATGCGTTTCACCAGAGCCGTTGATCGTGGATTAAATGAAGATCGGACGGTTACGCTCAAATTTCGCTATAAATTGATATGTTCTTTGAGATTGTAAAGCATTCGAGGGCAATTCAACTTAATCGAGCTGTTTAGACACCAAATCTCTCGAATATCTTGCTCCCAATCGATTCTAGACTCATTTCTGCATCCACAGAGTGTTTGAGAGTGAGATTTCGACAATCGACAAGGAAGAAATCGATGCTTAAACTCCACGATCGCGTTTTTTTGAATTTTGATGAATAGCCCTAACTCCATAATTGAGCGCAATTGTCGGTTAGGGATCATGTTTTATCGTAATTTATCTTCGTACAGCTTTAGATTTCATTTTAGAATCATAATTTGAGTCATTTTCATTCTTATTTTCGGTTTTTCGTGATTTTTATTTTTTGGAAATTTCATCTCTGTTCATTCGATGATTTCTCCACGAAATCAAATCCAAATTCATTGATTTTTTATTCCGTGGATACATCTTCGAGTCCTATTTCATAAAATATTAACGATTAGGAGAGCTTGATGGTTACCTAGTTGGAGAGTTGAATTCCAACCGTTGTGTGTGAGAGGGGAGGTCAAAAACAAGAGACAACTAGACAAGCAAATCAGAGAAGCCTAGACTACGAGAGCGCAAATCGGTAGAGGCCTGAGAGCAGTGACGAGACTAAATTGTATGGTCATTGATTACACACAATTTAGTGTCAAAACAAAGTACTAAAATTACCAATTTATGATTAATCAATTTAATTAATTAGTATAATGGTAATTAAGGGTCGAATCCATTGAGAATTAGGGAAATTTGAGATATATCTTTGAAATTCGGTCAAATCGGACGACGAATTGAGATCAGAAATTGGGTGTTTTAGTATATTAAGAAAGATAACTCAATTGCGATTCCACTGAATCAAAAATCAGGTGATTTGGATGAGAATTCGCAGAGTAATCGAAGTATGAAGTTAGGAGAAAAATTCGTATTGCGAAATGACTAAAAACAGAAATTAAAATAAAATTAAACTTAATCTACGATTCAAAATGTAAAATGAACACTAAATGATGAAAGATTAAGATGAAAACACGCAATCTTACCCAAATTAACCTTCGAAATGATCCAATTAATCGCCGGATGCATGGCTTTTCATTCCAAGTTTCTAAAGACGAAAATTGAAGTTCAAGATATGAATTCTCCTCTCTCTTTCAATCAAACTTTGATTTCAAGTAGTCCTTGGACGCAGAAACGGGTCAAGAACACAAGGAATCAAACCGCACATGAAATGATGGTCTAAACAAGTCGAATTTCTCCAAGATTCACGGGCAGTTCTTTCCCGTCGCGAAGAATTGCATTTAAAGATGTAAATATTGGGCGCAGCCGTTGGATGAAGGAGTGCATCGCAATCTACGGCTCAGATGACGCGCCGTTTGATCGAAACGATGCAAACATAATTGCATCCAATTGATCAACGATCAAAGGTTGAGATTACTCCACGTAATGTGTGCAAAGAGACACTTCATTTAATCGCATCCACTGGATCTTCATCGTGCGGTCAGGATGTGTCGAGGATTCCACCGATCGCGAGTGATCTCAGCCGTTATAACTCACGATTAACGGCTAAGATCATTTCACTTATTCCCCATTTGACGCACGTGTTTGATTTCTGATCAGGTGGATCTCGCGTCCACCGCATCGATGCGCTCTATTCACTTTGATCTCCATCCGACGATCCACGTTACTCCATGCGGCCTGCGATCAAATAACATAGAGGAGAATAATCCCACACGGAAGAAATTCAGGAGACTCATTGCGTGTATAATGTGCGCCGAATTAAGAGGTCAGCAATGTCTTCTATGGATGGCTTATATGTACGATAACCATAGTATATTGAATATAATATGTACACGCACATCAATGTGCCACACAGGCACTCGCGCCGGTCCACGTGGCGCTGCCACGTGGCCCTAAGCGCCACGTTGCATCCACGTGGGCTCGCGCAAAATAACCCCCTTTTTTGCTTTTATTTTAATTAATTAAAATGCTTAAAAATAAAAAATAAACTTAAATAAAAATCAGAAAAATTCCTATAAATTGTAAAAATCATAACTTTCAAAATATAACTCCAAATTAAGTCAATTTTTTTTTGTTGGATCGAAATTGAATAATCTATCATTATAAAAAGTCAAATTATTAAAATAATAAGAGAATGAATTTTAATTAATTTAATACATTTATGTATCTTATAAAATAACTTTATAAAAATACATAAATGGCAATTAAGGTCTTTTCTCTTTACTTTCATTCTCAAAACATGATTATGATCTCAATTATAATTAGGATTAAAGATTATAATGTTTAAATATTTATAATAATCCATAAATTGTGTATTTTTAGATCATAACATGAATTAATATAATATGATAGAAATATACTAAAAATATGATAACATGCATATATTTGGAATGATTAATGCTTTAAATTGCATTAATAATCACGTAAATTAGTGTATAAATAGCATGTTATCAAGCAGCAGAATGAATAAGGTCAACTTTAGTTTTAAGTTTTGCCTCAGTCTGAGGTCGAATCCCTAACCATAACTAGACCGAACTGATGGATATTATGTGGCCTATAAGCCAATCACACTTTCATATATCTTGTTTATGTTCATTGAAATGAAACTTATTCATTTTCTTTCTTGTGTGATGTTTACAATGAAGTCCATGAGCATGTGCAATGACTAAGTGAATTATGATGAGATTATAATATAGTGATCACTAGTCTTTAAACATATGTTCTAAACATTCATATTCGTGGGATATTTCGAGAAGTACATCGAATTATCCGGAAAGAATAGCACTATCTAATCCATCTCATACGATGAGTATGGCTGATCCTATAGCCATCGGTGTGGAGACACTAAGGATAGATAGTGGGTGCTCTTTGGAGAAAGAGTTCACTGAATTGATCCGTATGAATCCCTTAATGATATTATACCTAACTGTCAATCAGGTTGATTCATGTCATAGTTGTGTATGTGGTCCTTTGACTTGAGACACCAAAGACATCTTATGGATGGATGATCGTGTTTTGATTATGACTTACGAATCCCTAGTCACGGGATATCTAAAACATCATATATTGGATACGACATGAAGTCCACGAAGATGATTGTGTGATCAAGATGGGATCATCCACTCTCGGTATTTGAGGAGATTGACTCAAAGGAATGAGATGCGATGAAATCCTTGGCCAAGGTAGTAGAAAATGTTGAAGAAAGAGTTCTCGATGATTTCTAAATGCATCAGTACTAACTTGAGTGACCGATTAGGGTTTGACAGTTGACCATACCCTAAGTCATTCATGAGTCTAATGTGGATGAAGGATTATACATACATGGTAATCGATGACGGGAAATTTCCATAAGTGAGTTCTTATATACTCTATATCTCCTAGTGTACGTGGTGTAGCTTAGCACCCAACGGGCTGGCAACTCAACCTGTCAATTGGGTTAAATCAATTCTTCATTAATTAATCTATATGCGGATGTGGAAAATTAATTAAGGTTGACCAATAAGGTGTTATTTGGTCCATAGAGTTATTAATTAGTGAGATATATGGACCTAGAGGGTCACACCCATAAGGTCTATAGATGTTGGTGGATATAGACATAATTATGAGGGTTTTTATGAAAAAACTCATTCCAAATGTCTATAAATAGGGAGAGAACGACCACAACTGAAGGTGCCCATGCAAGCCCTGTGGGAATTCTCTCCATTCTTCTCTTTCTCTTTTGGTGAAGAGCTTTGAAGAGGAGATCCAACCGTCCGGAGACCATGTGAATACCGCTAGAGGCTAGACACTTGAATAGCTTCAAGAACTCCTTCAAGGAAACCCTGTAAGTTTGTTTTCTCATTCATACTACATGATAGGATCATCTATTCTTGGTGGCTTGGTATTTTGAATGTCCGATTGAATATTTTCTGCTGCATTTGATGTTTTGATCAAAATTTTGGAAAGTTATCGACCTCAGATCCCATCACAAACTTGGATCGAGACTATTATAGGCCGATTTTGAGAGATCGACGGTCTCCATGCGGTCCGGTTGATGGACTTCCGGTTGCTCTTTGTCCATCCCCTAGATATAACATTATATAATTTGACCATGTTGAATTAGATTGCCCTGTCATGGCAATCCAAGGACAGGGCATGTATAGACAAGGCCCATCAAGATAGTCGAGTCACAAGGATGACCAAATTTTTCGGGTTCATACTCGAATTATCATACTAGCCTTGTTTTCAATAACAATCCTACACAGCATTCACGATTTAGGAGAAAAAATATCCTCCGTCATAGAGCGGTCAACAAAAATTTCAACAACCCTACGCAAATCAAAGACAATCGATGTATGTCTCGCCACCGCAAGCCTACATGCAAGCCCCACGCCAGAATGCATTAGCATCAGACCCGATCCTCGGAGCGATCTCGCAATTAATGGAGCAAATGACTCCGATGAATTTGCGGGAGGACAAGATACATGACTTCGTCAAGACGAACGTCCAGCTCATGACCGATGATAAAAAGGGTAAGCAAGTATCATTTTTTGACCAACTACCATTGCGAGCCACAACCAACCCAAGAAATCAAGCGGGCCTCATCGAGCCAGAAGCATAACTTGAACCATGTTCACATCGACGAGGAGGCTGTGGAAACGATACTAGTGATATCGAGCCTTTGGAGTGGCAAAGACCTACCGGATCAATACAAAGATCATCCAATCCACCAAGGCCCAACAATTGAAGATACACCAACTATCTTAGATCAAGATAGCGATTCAGAGGACGAGGAAGAACAGGTGAAGGCCAAACCTAACCTTGATACATACAAGCCTCATGTGCCTTATCCTCAAGCACTTAATTTCCCCAAAGCCAAGACATAAAAATCTGATGATCATCTATTATAAGCCTTTAAAAAGGTAACCATTACCATTCTCTTGATAGATGCCATCAAGCATATCTCATCTTATACAAAATTTCTTAAAGACATGTGCACACCCCATTAAAACCCTAAAAGGATCCAACTTAGGGAAACAGTGAGTTCAATCATGATGAATTCTCCACCTATTGAATTCTCCACCCATGATAATGAGTGAGATAAGAGGAATGACCTTTACTAGATCCCTATTAGATACCAGAGCTAGTATTAACATTCTCCCTAAAGTCGTATTTGACCGTCATCATGTAGGGGAGTTGCAACCTTTCTTCGTAGAGTTATGCTTAGCAGATGGATCGGTAAGGAAATCCCACGGAGTAATAGAAGATGTGATCATTAGAAAAAAAGATTGATATTTCCGGTAGATTTCCTAGTCGTCGATATAAAAATGACCAAGGAGCTTAGTCAAGCCCCGATCATCTTAGGACGACCCTTCCTAGCTACCATGAAATCCATCAAAGATTAGGGGAAAGGAGAAGTAATTCTCAAGGTGGGAGAGCACACCATGAAGGTCGACATCAATAAGCTTATGAAATACCCTTCATGAACTTCTGAGGAATTGGGCGCCATTGACTTTTCTGACGACCAGGATATCAACGCATGCATAAAAGAAGTGATGACAATTGACAAGGAAGAAAATTTTGACGAGCTATCATTAGATGAGCCTACCTTGGAGCTCAAGGCTCTCCCATCGACACTCAAGTATGCCTTCCTTGATACAAAGTAAGAAAAACCGATAATCATTTCGTCCCAGCTTGATAAGGAGCAGGAAGAACAATTAGTGGAAGTATTACGAAGGAATGAAGACGCAATCGGTTGGACCCTGACGGACCTAAAGGGGTTAGACCCCTCACTATGCACTCATCGCATCTTCTTAGAGGATGAGTCAAGACCCATCAAGGAGGCCTAGAGAAGACTCAACTCGAAGGTATGGGAGGCCAAAAAGGAAGAAATTATTAAATGGCTAAACGTAGAAATCATCTATTTCATATCTGATAGCGAATGCGTGAGTTCGGTGCACGTTATTTCAAAGAAATTTGGAATAACTGTCATGATGAATGAGAAAGGCGAGGAGATCCAGACACGCCTCCCGATGAAATAGAGTGTCTGCATCGACTATCGGAAGTTGAACTCCTTAACGAAGAAGGATCACTTCCCTCTACCGTTCATCGACCAGATCTTGGACCGACTGGCAGGATCAAGTTATTTTTGCTTCTTGGATGGATACTCGCGATCCATCTTGATGATCAAGAGAAGACAACATTCACATGTCTTTTTGACACATTCACCTTGAGACGCATGTCATTTGGACTATGTAATGCCCCTCGGACATTTCAACAATGCATGATGGCAATCTTCTCTAATTTTCTTGGCGATAGCTTAGAATTTTTCATGGAAGATTTTTCCGTCTTTGGAAATGACTTCAACAACTATATGGCTCACCTGACTAAGATCCTCAAGGTTTGTGTCAAGAAACGACTGGTGCTAAGTTGGGAGAAATCCTATTTCATATTATGAGAGGGAGTAGTGCTCGGGCATATTGCCTCAGGCAAAGGACTAGAGGTGGATAAGGCCAAGATAGAGGTCATCCTAAACCTACCTCTCTCAGCTATCATACGAGATCTACAAAGCTTTCTCAGGCATGTCGGCTTCTATCCAAGATTCATACAAAGACTTTGTGAAAGTCTTCAAGCCACTCACCACCCTTCTTTGCAAGGACAAATACGTCATCATTGGCGAAGAATGGAAGCACGCATTTGTATAGTTGAAGAAAGCTCCGATCGAGGCACCAATTCTTCAAAGTCCTAATTGGGACTTTCCGTTCGAAATCATGTGCGACGCTTCAGACTACGCAGTGCGAGCGGTCTTGGGGCAACGAGTAGAAAAGAAGCCGACGGCCATATTTATGCAAGCAAGACCCTTGCCAAAGCTCAAATGAACTACACGACAATGGAGAAGGAGCTTTTGGCGGTGGTCTACGCACTTGAGAAGTTTCGGCCGTACATCTTGGGGAGAAGATCATTATCTACACCGATCATGCATCATTAAAATACTTGCTCTCCAAGAAAGAGGCTAAACCAAGACTCATACGATGGGTTCTACTCCTTCAAGAATTCAACTTGGAGATTAAAGACAAGAAGGGCAGCAAAAACTCGATGGCAGACCATTTATCGCGTATCCATATTCCAAGTATAGGAGACATCGGTGACACATTCTCTAATGAACATCTCCTTGCCATCGTAAGCCACGCCCCTGATAACATGCATTTATAACTTAAATTATTATCCTAATTAACTCATATTCATGCTTATTTTATGAGAATATGATGCATGTTATCATACTTTTTAGGAATTTTCTCCATTGGTATGTCATTTCACTAAAGTCGATATTTATGCATAAATTAGGGATAATTTCATGCTTGATAGAGGATTAGTCTTTTGGTAAGTTTAAATTAATAGAAGTTAATCTCTTTTCTTGAATGATTTTGACTTTAGTGCATGTTTTGAAAGATAATTTCAAGCTAAATTTATGATTTAGAATATTTAGTGAGAAATGAGTTAAGTAAATTATAATTCATCTTGATTTCTTCTTTGAAAATATATTTTAAATGACATGATGTTAAAAAAGAAGGAATTTGTGATCTAGTGGAGAAAATTTGGATTAAAAAGGAGTTGTATATTTAAAGTTATGAATTTATGAAATTTCTGCCCTTTTTTTCTGATTTTTATTTGATTTTTAAATTGATTTTTATGAATTTTTTCTCCAAGAAAGTGGCGAAAAAGGGGTGTACTTATCGCAGGAGCTGATGTGGCATGTGGGACCGGCTGGTGAGCTGACATGGCGCGCGGGACCCCCACGCTGATGCGACGTGGCACTGAGGCCACGTGGCAAGGCAACGGGTGGCCCGCGCGAGGCGCAGGTGGCGCAGAGGGCGCGGACACGTGGCAGGAGGCCACGCGGTCCACACAGGTCCACGTGGGCGCCCATGTGGGACGCCACGTGGCAGGTGAGGTCGGCAGTTGGAGGGCCCATAGGTATAGTGGGCCCTGGTTAGGAATTGGTGGCGGTAACGCAAATGCGCTACCGCGTCCCACTACTTAATCTCACGTCTCTTTGTTTTTTGAAACGTGTGGGACTATGTCCCACACGTTTCTTACCTGTGCAGGACACGTGGCGGCTCAGCAGAAGTCGGATTCCATCTGGACGGAGGAGATCGTGTGGACCCGAGTCCGCGCGATCATCAAATCAACACATGCGTTTAAGTGACGAATAAGTGAAACGATCGAGGGCTTACCTGGTGACGTGTGGAGCCGTCAGAAGCGTCCGATCGTCATTGCAGTTTGATCAATGGTTCATCGGACGTGGATTCATCGGACGGTCACGATCTTCACAGATCGGACGGCTGGCGGTGGATCCTCCTCATGATTGCGGAATACTGGATTGGGTGAATCGCGATCTTCCACTTACCTGAAGCCCCATCGAACGGCGTGGAGGATTCGCGGAAAGAACTCAACTATCGCGGTCCGATCGAACTGCGATCACGGCTCGATCGAGTCGCGATCATGGATCATTTGTCATGGAAGCAAAGCCACGATCTCGGCACATGATTCCAGCTGAAGATGGCAAGAGAAACGTCCACGATCGAGGCCCGATCGCCTCGTGATCGTGGACCAATCGCTGCTTGATCGTGGCCACGATAAAGCACGATCATGGTTTCTTTTGAAGCGAAATTGAAGCCGATTCATCGCGGATTTGAAGCCACAGCGGCGCTCAATGGAAATCGCCCCCACGACGCATCAATTCCACTCCCACGACCGTGTCAATTGCCCACGATCTTTGGGTCAATTTTCTCTTTAAAAAGCTATATATTCTCCCTTTGAAACTAACCTTTTGATCGATTCGTGAAGTAAATTAAGTAAATTTCGAGGAAGATCTCTAGTTCTTCGTGATCCCCCCACGTTTAGACTCGATTGCGAAGCAATTGGAGCGGGATTGACCATGAATTTCTCTTTGATTTCATCGAATTTTCCCCTTGAATTCCGAACGTCCACAACGAAGAATCCGAGCAAATTTGCTTCAATCCATGAGAATTGAAGCCCTATTCTTGCGGTAATCGGGTTAGTAGTGAGATTCTATCGATTATCAGGAGGTAATTTGAGTTTTTATTAGATTTAGAGGTTTAATTTTACAAATTAGTTCTTAGTGTTCTTCATTTTCCCCAATATTCAGTCCAAAAAGATTCTAATTTTAAAAATAGGATATCTCTTTGATTATAATTCCAAATCACTTAATTCTGGTTTCACTGGATTGCTCATTTCCTTATATTTCCGTGGATAGAAAATTCATCAAATTCCGAGTTCATTTGACCCTTCAATTTGACCTTTGACTGAGAACTGTTCATCTTTCATCAGAAGTCAAACGTTGACTTTAGGGGTCAATTACTTTTAATTTACAAATCAAAATTTGATAATTTTGGTCTTGTTAGATTCCCCTGGTTCTTAGCTTTCCATTGACATATAAATTGCAAGATTTGGATTTCATTTGACTAGTCAATTTGAAGATTTCCTCTGAGGTGTTCATTTTAGGGATTTTCTGATATTTGATTTTCAATAATTCATAGTAAATCCATTTCTTATCCAAAAATCACGAATTATATATAAATAAATTTCATTTTCTCTCTAGTTTCCAAATATATAAATTTCGCAATCTTCTGACTCTGTTTGATTCTCTGATTTTATAGAACACCTACTGTTGATCAAAGTCAATGATTTGACTTTGACTTTTGACTTTTATCTGTCAAACCCGAGAATTAAATTCTTAAAACTTCTTATTTAGACTATTTATATCATTTCTAATCATTACTTCTTATTTTTACTTCTTTAAAACCTCTTTTAAACCTAAGTTTGACCAAGTCAACTCTACGATTAAAGTCAACCCTGCTCTCTGTGGATCGACCCGATACTTACACATTACTTGATTTTATATCTTATCTTTGTGAGTTCGGTTTTATAAATTTTGTTTAACCGACGTTTTTGTGATTTAACGACGCACGAAAACGCTCCGTCAAAATGTGGTGTGGCTGCTGGGACGAAATCGATGGTGTCATTAATTGCACACCGATTCGTGTCAAAAATAATTCCAAACTTACCAATTTGATGAAAGCATCTCGATTTGAGGGGTATAATGGTAAATAAGGGTCGAATCCAAAGGGAAATAAGGTATTTTCGAGAGAGCTTTTGGAATTTGATTAAATTGGACGATGAATTGGTGATAGAAATAAGAGAAAATGATAGATTTAGAAAGATAACTCAAATACAAATGCACAGAATCAAAAATCACTCGATTTGGATTAGTATTCGCGGAGAAATCAAAGAGCGAAGTGGAGAGAAATTTCCAAAACTCAGAAGATCGAAAACTGAAATTAAAAAATGAAATTAAACTAAATTACGATCCTAAATTACAAATTGATGATACATGACAAGAGATTAGAGGGAAAACACGTATTCTAACCTGAGATAGCGATCGAAATGATCCAATTAATCGCCGGATCGAGGCTTTTCATTCCGTGATTTTGAAATCGAGCATCGGTGTTCAAGAGATGAATTCTCCTTAATCAATCGACAAAATCTCATTTTTAATCACTCCGTTGACGTGGAAACGAGTCTAGAAGAGATTAGAAGTGAGAGATTCAAGGATGGAAGGGTGTAGATAGATCAATTTGGTGAAATCATCCAAGAATGCATTACAAATTTGAAGAACACCTTAATTTATAGGCAATTTGGGCGTAACCGTCGGATGGGGCGTTTAATCTTTTATCAACGGTTCAGATTAAATGCATGAAGGCGAACCGTTACGATTACATCTCGGTCCTTGGATTGCGGATGGACGCTCCCGATGAAGCCTCGCGATTGATTCGTCGTGTAACACCTTCCGTTTGATTTTCATCGAACGGATGAGATTTTCCCACGTGTCCATAGAGGTCTATCGGATGCGTTTAATCTCAGCCATTATAACTCTCTTGATAAACGGCTGAGATTAGATGCTTTGAAATACTAATCGTCGTCCAATCAGAAAGCGCTGATTTTAAATCACGTGCGCTGATAGTGATCCGATGGAGCTCGTGTCCACTGCATCAACGCGCGATGATCCGCACTCTTTAATCTGACGCATCGCGTTAAGCCACGTGTCCTGCAAACTTAAAACAAGAGTGAACATAGACCCACACGGAGAAAAAGAAGGGCATTCATCGGGTATATAAGGTTGGCGGATTTAAGCGGTTAGCTTAAATCCGACTAACGGATGCTTATATGTACTATAACCCTATATTACGAGTAAATATAAATATGAACACGTGTCACTCTCCGCGCCATGCAGGCGCTCGCGTGGGTCCACGTGGCTCTGCCATGTGGCCTTGCGTGCCACATCGCATCCACGTGGGTCTCGCGCGATAATTACCCCCCTTTTTTTTGCTTTTTTTAAATTAATTTAAATATATTTAAAATCAAAAATAAATTTAGAAATTTCCAGAAAAATCCTTAAAAATTAGAAAATTCATAACTTTCAAAATACAACTCCAAATAATCCAAATTTCTTTCATTGGATTTGAAATTCGATTATCTATCATTATAAAAAGTAAAATATTTAAATAACAAGAGATTTAATTCATATTTCAAAAAAACATTCATTTATTTAAGATTTTAACTTTAGAAAATTAAATGAATGTTTATAAAAATGATTTCTCTCATTATTTAACTTTAAAAACCACTTATAATCTCAAGTAAAGATAGGTTATAAAATCGTTTATCTTTAATTCATCATAATTAACCCTAATTTAGTGTATTTGGAGATTATAGCTTAAAATTGCATGAAATGATAGAAATGCACTCAAAGTATGATAACATGCATACAAATGGAATGCTTTATGCCTTAATTTACATTAATAATCATGTTTTATCATGTTAAGATTGCATGTTATCACCCCCTGGTATGCACACATAGTCAATTTTATTGTGACTGAATCGATCTCGGAGTATTGGAACAGACACCAAAAAGATAAGTCCTTCCACGATCTCAAATACTACTTCTAAGAAGAACCACTTGTATTCCATGTAGGATATGATCAGATCATCAGGCGATGCATACCTGAGAAGGAACAAGGGGACATCTTAGCGATGTGTCATTCATCGATGTGTGGAGGACATTTTGCAGCGCGCAAGACCGCGGACAAGATCATGTAAGGCGGCTTCTAGTGGCCCACCATCTTCAAGGACGCCCACCATTTCTACAGAGAGTGTCTACAATGTCAAGCAGCATTGAACATCTCCAAGCAAAATGAAATGTCGATGTGGCCAATCCTTGAAGTGGAGATCTTCGATTTATGGGGGATAGATTTTATGGAACCTTTCCCACCTTCAGACAGGAAAGAGTATATCTTGGTAGTGGTTAATTATGTGTCCAAGTGGGTTGAAGTGATCCCCACTGGGAAAAATGACCATCGGAAGGTGCTCAGATTCATTATGAGATGCATCTTTGCCTGATACAGTTGTCCAAGGGCCATCATGAGCGACAGAGGCTCACACTTCAATAATGTGCATTTTTTAGCATTATTGAATAAATATGGAGTACACCATCACGTCACCACACCATACCACTCCCAAGAAAATGGGCAAGTAGAAGTAAGTAATAGAGAGGTGAAAAGCATTCTAAAGAAGATAATTCGACCAGATGGGAAGGATTGGCCACACAAGCTTCTCGATGCACTATGGGCATACCGAACAGCATACAAGACACCCATCGGGATGTCTCCTTTTCGGCTAATTTTTGGGAAAGCATGCCACCTCCCAGTTGATCTCGAGCATCGCGCTTATTGGGCTATCAAAAAGCTAAACCTATCTCTAGACGAAGCAAGAAAAGAGCGACTTCTCCAGCTCTAGGATTTACAAGAGCTAAGGCACGACGCGTATGAGAACGCAGCAATCTACAAGAAAAAGACGAAGGCCTTTCATGACCGACACATCAGAAGACGATCCTTTTAGGTCAATGATAAGGTCTAGCTTTCAATTCTCGCCTTAAGTTCTTTCTTGGGAAGCTACGCTCTAGATGGGATGGTCCATATATGGTTCTAGAGTTTTTTTACGATGGATCCGTACTCATCTCCGACATCAAATCTGGCCGACAATTCAAGGTAAACGGTCATCATCTCAAGCCGTACCTGACATTGGAACCACCTGCACTAGTGGACACGATAAATCTGCATCTTCCCGAGGTACACGAGGATGTGACGACGGTATCACCCTCACCCCATCGATAGTTTTAGGTTTGATTAGATTTACGTCTAGCTGAAGACATTAAACTTAGCACTCTTGTGAGGCACCCCAAGATTATCTTACTTTGTAGTTTTCTTTTTGTATTTTGTTTTCAGTTTTTGTAGCTGTCGAAGAAGAACTACATTAGGGAAAGGGCGCACACGCAAGAATTCCCCTGAACGAGCATCAACGCATCAATGAGTTTTTCTAACCCTTTGTCTTCTCATCATATCTTGGTATTTATGTCATGCTCATGTCATGCTCGATATCTTTTCATATCTTTTTCATGTCATGCTCGGCATTTAGCGCTATCTTTTTTCATGAGCATGAAGATTTCATTTAGGGCAATGACAATTTCTTGTTGGGGGGTGAGGACTTAGAAAAACTCAACCATTTTTCAAAAATTCTAAAATTCTACATTTTAAAAACTCCTATTTTCCAAATTTTATCAACTCTTCCTCACCTTAGAAGTCTTGACATTTGGAGATCTGACCTACTAAAGATATAGAAGTGAGGACCTTATAGCCCATATGATTACATTTTGAGTAATAAAGCTAAGTGATCTAGAGAAACCATGGGATGATATTTAGAGGTTGACTTCTTTGGGGTTGGGTATCTAATATGCACCAACGAAAAATGAGTAATCAGATGTTGAAATGCTATGGGATTGAAATGGAGAGTTTTTAAGAGAAGTTAATATCAAATTCCTATCCCCTACCTGACATCAGCCGAACCTACTTAGTGTGGGAATTCCTCGCTTTTGAACTTTCCCTTAAAAGAGTGCAATGCTCCATAGTTTTTGAGGCACCCATCTTTCCTTGTTAGGCATTTAGTTTTATCTCTTCCCAAGCAGTCAAGTAGTTACACCATTTTGTTTTCAACTTTATTCATGATAATAAACACTCTCAAGTGATTCACGCATCCATCACATCACATTTCTTCTATATTTCCCTCACATATACGTATCCTTTCACACTACACTTCACATTTTTTACCAAAAACTCCTCCATATCCTTATTTCATGTAAATTCTTTAGAAATTTTGAAGTATATTTTATACAAAAAAAAAGAGAATGAAAAAAGGAGAAAAAGCAAGAAAAAGAGAGAAATAATAAGTGAAGAGAAGGAAAATAAGTTGGGAAATATCTTCTTCCATCATATCTACCATTTTCATCTACCCCTATCATCCATCACCATCCACATCATTTGGGAGTACAATTAGCATAAGTGGTACGTCCTTTGTTTTTAAAATCCACTTTTTTTATCTATATATTTTCTTTTAACCACGTCATTCTCTTAGAAATAGTATCTTTTTATTTCCTTCAGCCACCTCACACGTTGTATCACAAAGATAGGAATCCCTTTGCAATTGCACTCTTTGCAGGAGAAAGACGAGTTGAAGGGAATTCTAATACAATAAGTAGCCTCCATTTTGAGTGAAGGAGTGATGTATCTATGGAGAGGGTAAGGTATTACATATACTCATAAGAGAGTGAGTATCTTTTCATCCCCATAGCATCAAACCGTAGATATGCTCACCTTGATCACATTTGAGAATAAAACTCGAGCATTAGCTGATTAGCACTACCCTAATATGCACTAAGAAGTCAACCTAGAGATGGAATCTAGATCATTATGGCCTACTGATAACATGCATTTATAACGTAAATTCTTATCCTAATTAACTCATATTCATGCTTATTTTATGAGAATATGATGCATGTTATCATACCTTTTTGGGAATTTTCTCCATTGGTATGTCATTTCACTAAAGTCGATATTTATGCATAAATGAGGGATAATTTCATGCTTAATAGATGATTAATATTTTGTTAAGTTCAAATTAATAGAAGTTAATCTCTTTTATTGAATGATTTTAACTTTTGTACATGTTTTGGAGGATGATTTCAAGATGAATTTATGATTTAGAATATTTATTGAGAAATGAATTAAGTAAATTCTAATTCATCTTAATTTCTTCTTTGAAGATATATTTTAAATGACATGATGTTAAAAATGAAGGAATTTGTGATCTAATGGAGAAAATTTGGATTAAAAAGGAGTTGTATATTTTAAGTTATGAATTTTTGAAGTTTATGTCCTTTTTCTGATTTTTATTTGATTTTTAAATTAGTTTTTTATTAGATTTTTCTTATTTAAAATCGCAAAAAGGGATTTAATTTACCCGCAGGTGATGACCTGGCGAGCGGAGCTAGGTGGCACGCTGACGTGGCGCGCTGGACCACGTGGCACACTAACATGGCGCGCGGGACCACCCAGCGGATGCGACGCGGCAGTGAGGCCACGTGGTAGGGCCGCGGGTGGCCTGATAACATGCATTTAGAACATGAATTCTTATCTTAATTAACTCATATTCATGCTTATTTTATGTGAATATGATGCATGTTATCATACTTTTTAGGAATTTTTTCCATTGGCATCTCATTTCACTAAAGTTGATATTTATGCATAAATTAGGGATAATTTCATGCTTAAAAGATGATTAATCTTTTGTTTAAATGAATAGAAGTTAATCTCTGTTATGGAATGATTTTTGACTTTAGTAAACATTTGGAAAGATAATTTCAAGATGAATTTATGATTTAAAGTGTTTAATGAAAAATGATTTAAGTAAATTTTAATTCATCTTGATGTCTTCATTCTAAATATATTTTAATTGACATGATATTAAAAAAGAAAAGAATTTGTGATCTAATGGAGAAAATTTGGATTAAAAAGGAGTTATATTTTGAGAAATATGAATTTCTGAAGTTTTATACTATTTTCTCTGATTTTTATTTGATTTTTAATTGATTTTTTGAGGAATTCCTTAGTTAAAATCGCAAAAAAGGGGGAGAAATTACTTGCGGCTGACGTGGCGAGCGTCGGCTGACGTGGCGAGTAGGCCCAGGCGGGGCTGACGTGGCGAGCGGGCCCAGGTGGGGCTGACGTGGCGCGCGGGTCCACCGCGCCGTTACGACGTGGCACTGAGGCCACGTGGCAGGACGCGTGTGGCCCACGCAGGAGTCGCACGGGGCGCGCCAAGTGGCAGGGAGGCCACGCGGCCACGTGGGCGCCCGTGTGGGGCGCCACGTGTACTGGAATATAGAGCAGATAAGGATAGTTAATAGGGGAAGCAACTCCCCTATTTAACCGCGTACTTTCCCTCCTTTTAATTCACGATTTTTGTCTTTCAGGTGACGTGGACGCGCGGCGAGCGTCCGATCTTCTCACGGACGGCTACGATCGCGTGGACCCAAGTCCACGCGATCATCAATCAACCACGTGCGCAAATACTCACTTAAGTGACGTCGATCGGAAGGCTCACAGATCACCACGTGGCGACAGGAGGAGGGCTTATCTTCATCAACCTTCAGACCACGCGATCGCGATCCAACGGCCACGAGAAGTTGGATTTTTGCCTCTTTTTGGAAGACATCCGGAGCGTCAGATTCTAATCTGACGGCACATAAGGCTTCTGGAAGAACGTCGCGATCGCGGTGCGATCGAACCGCGATCGCACCACGATCGCATCGCGATCGAGCGGCGATTACACTCCTTCTGCCGCGGAATCGCCTCTACATGATCCGACAAAGATCGACGGAGACCTAGGACCCCGATCGAAGCCCGATCGTGGCCCGATCGTGGTGCTAAAATTGTGGAAATGGGGGCTAAATCGACCGCTGAATTCGGTCAAAATCATCGCTAAAGTGGCGCCGCGTCCTCGCCAAGTGGAACCGTCCCCATCACGCTTGAAAACCGCTCCCACGAACGCTTCAATTGGCCACGATCTTCGGGCCAATTTCTTCTTTAAAAACCCATGTATTCCTTCTTTGTTCTTTAACTTTTGATCGACTCGTGAAGAAATTAAGCGAGTTTCGAGGAAGGTCTTAAGTTCTCGTGATCCTCTGCTTTCAAGAGTGTAGAGACGCAGCCATTGAAGCATAATAATCACGATTTCATCTCTTGATTTCATCGAATTTTCCCCTTGAATTCCGAACGTCCACGAGGAAGAATCCGAGCAAATTCGCTTCAATCCACGAGAATTGAGGTCCCATTCTTGCGGCAATCGGGTTAGTAGTGAGGTTCGATCGATTATCAAGAGGTAATTTGTATTTTTATTAGGTTTAGATCTTTAATTTTGCAAATTAGTTCATAGTGTTCTTCATTTTCCCCAATTTTAGGTCCGAAAAGTCACTGATTTTGAAAATAGGATATCTCTTTGATTATAATTCCAAATCACTTGATTTTTGTTTCATTGGATTCCTTTTTTCATCAGCTTTCCGTGGATAGCAAATGCATAAAATTCCGAGTTCATTTGACCCTTCAATTTAACGTTTGACCACGGACTGTTCATCTTTCATCAGAAGTCAAACGTTGACTTTCGGGGTCAATTACTTTTTATTGATAACTCAGAATTTGATAATTTTGGTCTTGTTGGATTCCTCTGGTTCTTAGATTTCCATTGACATATAAATTGCATGATTCGGATTTCATTTGCGCATTCAATTTAAAGATTTCCTCTGAGGTGTCACTTTCAGGGATTTTCTGATCATTGATTTTCAATAATTCATAATAAATCCATTTCTTATCCAAAAATTACGAAATATATATCAATAAATTCCATTTTCTCTCTAGTTTCTAAATATATACTTTTCGTAATCTTCTGACTCTGTTTGATTCTCTGATTTTGCAGAACACTTACTGTTGGTCAAAGTCAATGCTTTGACTTTGACTTTTGACTTTTCTCTGTCAAATCCGAGATTTCAATTCTTAAAACTTCTTATCAGGTCTATTTATAGCATTTCCACTCATTAAATATTATTTTCTCTTATTTAAAACTCCTTTTAAACCTAAGTTTGACCAAGTCAACTCTGCGATTAAAGTCAACCCTACTCTCTGTGGATCGACCCGATACTTACCCAATACTTGATTATTATATCTTGTCTTTGTGAGTTCGGTTTTATAAATTTTGTTTGACTATCGTCTTTGTGTTTTAACTACGCACGAAAATGACACGTCATGGCGCACACGAGGCGCAGGTGGCACACAAGGCGCGGACATGTGGCAGGAGGCCACGCGTGTCCACGGGTCCACGCGGACGCCCGTGTGGAGCGCCATGTGGCAGAGAGGGTCGGCGAATGGAGGGCCCACAGGTTAGTGGACCTTGGTTAGGTATTTGGGGTGGTAACGCAAATGTGTTACTGCGCCCTATCTTTTAAACTTACTATTCCCGTCTTTTTCTTCCGTGTGGGACTATGTTCCCACACGTTTCTACTATGCAGGTGACGTGGCGATCGCACGGGCGTCGGATCTCACCGCAAAGACGTCGATCGCATGCGTTTAAAATGCACTTAAGTGAAAAGATCAAGGGGCTCACCTTGCACCACGTGGCGTCGTTTGATGGACGCGACTCATCACAGGATTAGCGTATCATGGGTGGACGCGTGGAAGCATCAAGAGGTGCCAATTGAAGATCGAACACCTACGGTTTAATCGTGGACCTTAGCGCGACACGTGGACTCATTTGCGGCGATGATCAACATCGAACGGTGGGCACTTCATTGGGCGGTGGATCGCCATCAGACGGTCTTCATTGAAGCGGCGTGGAGCTCTCTGGCTCGTCAGATCTTCATCAGGTCGCGATCTCCATCGGGCGGCTGGAAAGACTCGTGGAAGAAATCCACGATCATGGCGCGATCAAGCCGCGATCGTGGCTCCTTCATCGCGGAATCACCTCCACGATCATCAGACGGCGTTTATTGGAGAATCGAGATCACGATCAACTCTCAACGCGGCCCGATCGCGGCGCAATCGTGGCCCGATTGTGGTGCGATCGTGGCTCTTTTGAAGTGAAATCGTGGCTCATTCAACGCCAATCCGAGAGCCACGATCAATGCCAAGGAAATCGCTCCCACGACGCCTTCACTCCGCCCCCACGACTGCATCAATCGGCCACGATCTTCGGGCGAAATTTCCCTTTAAAAGCATGTATTTCCCTTCTTATTTCTGGAACTTTTGATCGATTCGTGAAGTGAATTAAGAAAATTTCGAGGAAGATCTCTAGTTCTTCGTGATCCCCCCGCGTTTAGACTCGATTACGACGCAATTGGAGCGGGATTGATCGCGAATTCCTCCTTGATTTCATCGAATTTTCTCCTTGAATTCCGAACGTCCGCGAGGAAGAATCCGAGCAAATTCGCTTCAATCCACGAGAATTGAAGCCTCATTCTTGCGGAAATCAGGTTAGTAGTGACATTCGATTGATTATCAGGAGGTAATTTGAGTTTTTATTAGATTTAGAAGTTCAATTTTGCAAATTAGTTCTTAGTGTTCTTCATTTTCCCTAATTTTTAGTCTGAAAAATTGCTGATTTTGAAAATAGGATATCTCTCTGATTATGATTCTCAATCACTTGATTTTGGTTTCATTGGATTTCTCTTTTCATCAGCTTTCCGTGGATAGAAAATTCATCTAATTTCGAGTTCATTTGACCCTTCAATTTGACGTTTGACCGAGCACTGTTCATCTTTCATCAGAAGTCAAATGTTGACTTTCGGGGTCAATTACTTTCAATTGAAAAATCAGAATTTGATTATTTTAGTCTCTTTAGATTTTTATGGTTCTTAGCTTTGCATTGACATATAAATTGCAAGATTTGGATTTCATTTGACTGGTCAATTTGACGATTTCCTTTGAGGTGTTCATTTCGAGGATTTTCTAATATTTGATTTTCAATAATTCATAGTAAATCCATTTCTTATCCAAAAATCACGATTTTATATCAATAAATTTCATTTTCTCTCTATTTTATAAATATATAATTTTCGTAATCATCTGATGCCTTCTGATTCTCTTATTTTACAGAACACCTACTATTGGTCAAAGTCAATGCTTTGACTTTGACTCTTGACTTTTCTCTGTCAAATCCAAGATTTCAATTCTTAAAACTTCTTATTAGGTCTATTTATATCATTTCTATTCATCACATCTTATTTTTACTTCTTTAAAACCCCCTTTTAAACCTAAGTTTGACCAAGTCAACTCTATAATTAAAGTCAACCCTGCTCTCTGTGGATCGACCTGATACTTACACATTACTTGATTTTATATGTTATCTTTCTGAATTCGGTTTTATAAATTTTGTTTGACCGGCGTTTTTGTGTTTTAACAACGCATAAAAACGCTTTGTCACCTACACTATGAGGAAAACGTAATCATACATTCATATGTTTCACCTCTGTAATAGTAGGATCAAAGGATGAAAGGATCTTCTAGGGAGACTATATGCTAAATTTCTAAGAGACTAGCAATCATTTAAGTTGGGGGGTGTGATAACATGCTACTTAAACATGAAAATACATAATTATTAATGCAAATTAAGGCATAAAATATTTTATTCTAATGCATATTATCATATTTTTTTAGTGTTTTTCTATCATTCAATAAAAAATTCATTATAATCTCAAAATTCATTAATTTAGGGTTAATTATGATAAATTAGGAGAATATATTTATATACCCATCTTTATTTGAGATTATAATTAGTTTTTAAGGTTAAACAATAAGAGAAACTATTTATATACACTCATATATTTTTCTAAGTTTTAAAATCTAAAAGAAATGCATATATTTTTTAAATAGAAATGTATTCTCTTATTATTTATCAATTTTGAATTTTTATAATGATAGATAATTTAATTTCTGATCCAATGAAATAAATTTGGATTGATTTATAGTTATATTTTAAAAGACATGACTTTTCTAATTTTTAGGGATTTTTTCATAATTTTTTCTAAATTTTTCTGAATTTTTATAAATTAAAAATCAATTTATTTGATTTAAATTCAATTTTATTTTCGCGCAAGTGATGTGGCAGGATGTGGAGCGTCTGATTGCGTGATTAAATCGTGATCATCGATCATCACTTAAAGGGGGTATGTGGCACAAATCCATTCATGTGTGAATCATTTTAAAATGATTTAATCTCAACCGTCCATCTAAGGATATACAATGGTTGAGATTAAAACCGACGAAACGCATCTAGAGCATCGGATCAAGATCAAATGGTGACCGTTTGATGCGTTAATTATAACGCGCGCGATGTGGCTTCATCTCGATGGTCCATCTGAGATCCAACGGCCACGACTTAACCGTAACGATTCACAATCCTGAGTTTCATCAGAGCGGTTGATCAAGGATTAAATGCTTCATCGAACGGTTATGCCCAATTCACCGTATAAATAGAGATGTTCTTCGATATTGTAAAGCATTCCAAGGCAATTCCTTTGAATCTCTTGAATTATTTAATCAAACTATATAGACACCAAATCTTTTGAATCTCTTGCTTCCAATTTCTTCTAGATCAATTTCCGCATCCACGGAGTGCTTGAAAGTGAGATTTCGTTGAGAGAATATGAAGAACTTGGCTCTTAAACATCAACGATGATTTTTCAAATTCAGGAATAAAAAGCCTTTGATCTGGCAAATAATTGGATCAATTCGAGCGTAATCTGGGGTTAGATATCGTATTTCATCCTAATCTTACTTCGTATAGATTTAGATTTCAATTTCGCATCGTAATTTTAATCAATTTTAATTCCAATTTCGGTTTTTTGTGATTTTTAATTTCATAAATTTCTCTCTTATTCACTTGATGATTTCTACCCGAATCTTGATCCAAATTCTGTTATTTTTGTTTCTGTGAATTCGTTTTCAAGTCTTCTTTCCAAATATAATAATTTCCCTAATTTCTCACCATGATTCATTGTCAAATTTGATTGAATTTCAAAAGATCATCTGAAATTACCCTAATTCTCCATGGAATCGACCCTTATTCACTTATATACGCCTTAATTCATGATTATTTGATAAAATTGGTGAGTTTGGTAATTATTTTGACTCGATTTTGTGTGTATTCAATGACCACACAAAAATGATCCGTGATACATATATATATATATATACCAAATAGCTATAGAGTAAAATTGAAAAAATATTGAATAAAATAAACTAATGTGAATGCGATTGGACAGATAGAATGCAGAAACAAAGATATCAGTTAGGAATATGGATTGCAAGAAAATGAATATATATATATATATATATATGTATGTATATATGAAATGACTACAAAATAAAATTGCAAGAGCAATATAGGATGCAGAATGTAAACTAAATGTGATTGAATAGATATAAAGCAAATGAAGACAACAGTCAAGAATATGGATTACAAGAAATTATGTATATATTGAATGACTCCAAATAAGATTTCAAGAATTAGATAATTCGAGCGAGGGACAAGGAATTAGATAAAAAGAAAACATAATGATATGAAATTGGAAAGATAGAATACCAAAAAAAGATTAGGAATCAATGGATGTACATCAATTTTAAAAACCACATAGTTGCTTGAGATTGAAGGATAAGAAAGTGACCAATAGACAAAGAGATCTTGCCATCAGCTGAGTGCCGAATATGCTTCTTCGAAACGGCGTTAGACTATTGTAGGAGGCGAGTTTTGTCTGCCACCGTGAAGAAAAGGAAATAGAGAGTTCATCGTCTCCTTGATCACGATCGCCCTAGGAGTAGTTTGCCTATGTTTTCAGGGTATTTTCTCTTTCTATGTATTTCCAAGTTCCGTGCCCCAAAAACAAAACTCTAAGACCTTTATAATAAGTCGATTTTGAAGAGAGAAGCGGTAGGTACGATAATACCCTCAATAGTAGTAGGGCTATGTAAATTAGATCTAAGCATATGGATGATTAAAATATAAGTAGAGATATTAAAATATGAACCTCAAATGAACATAGGCATACAAATAGAATAGATATCATCATATACTTAAACACTTACGAGGTTTATATTTATAGTTATGATTAGCTACAGAATTAATATAACTTATCGTATGATATGATGATTATAAGTGTATGCATAAGGATATTAATGAGGAGATTATTGCTGCTTTTCTTGAAATCAACCTCACTCATTAGCCTCAGATAAGAGCATAAGTGGGTTAGTCCAAAATAATCATATAATTAAACTAAATTTTAGACAGACTTAAAATTAATGATTCTTAATTCCTTAATTGTGCCAATGACAATTCAATAACAATACTTACATCAAAACTATGGCTCTAACATAATATTATATCATAATCCATGTGATTTTATCCTTGTGTTTTCATTTGTGCAAGTTAATCAATGTATTTTGAATTTGTATGTTTTCAGTCGTGTGATTAGTTATGAGCCAATATGCAATATAAAGGAAATTTGTATGTTTTCAAATATTTTTTATGTCAGTCTCATTTTATTTTTATATTTAGCTGAATTCCTTCGCACATTTCCTTTATATTGCATATTGGCTCATTTTCTTGAATGTATGGCATTTAAAGCATTATCATCATGTCATATATTCAATTATTTGAATCTAGGGACAAATAGAACACCATTAATACACTCAAAACTTGTGTGAGTTGACGAGACGAGACCGCGAGGTCATCAATTTCGCACGATCTCGTGTCAAAAATTATTCCAAACTTACCAATTTGGGGAATTAAGAGTGAATTGAAGGGTATAATGGTAAATAAGGGTCGAATCCAAAGGGAATTTAGGTATTTTCGAGATATCTTTTGGAATTTGGTCAAATTGGACGATGAATTGAGCTGAGAAATTAGGGAAAATGGTATTTTTAGAAAGATAACTCAAAGATCTATCCGTGGAATCAAAAATCGCTCGATTTGGATTAGTAATCACGGAGAAATCAAAGATGGAAGTAGGATGAAATTTTCGGAATCACGAAGAACACACATTGAAATTAAAATGAAATTAAACTTAAATTGAAATCATAAACCTAAAATTGATGATACATGACGATAGATAAGAGGATAAACTTGTTTTCTAACCCAAGATAACGATCAAATCGATCCAATTAATCGCCGGATCGACAGCTATTCATTCCGCGAATTCAATCGTGAACATCGGTGTTCAAGAGACAAATTCTCCTCGCACGATCGTCGAAATCTCTCTTATAAACACTCCATGGACACGATTTCGAGTCTAGAAGCGATTACAAGAGAGAGATTCAAGAGAGAAGGGGTTTAGATGCGTCGATTAAGTGAAATCTCTCAAGAATACATACAACGACGAATAACACTTCGTTTTATAGCATTTTTGGGCGTAACCGTCTGATCGTTTCGATCGACGGTTACGATGAAACGGTCCATCGTGGATCGTTTCAGTTAAGTCCCAGCCGTCCAATCTCAATCGACGGCTCTGATCATCCGCGCGATTAAACGTTTAAAAATGCCTTGATTTATCGCCGTCGGATCGCGATCCAGCGGTCACGATGCTCCCCGCCAGATCAAATCGTAGCCGTTATAACGCTCGTAATTAAGCACGTGCTCCTGATCTGATCCGGTGGTCCACGGCGCATTCGATCGACGCTCCTCGTTCGATTGCTCGTTCGATCCGGCGCTCCTTATCGCGCTACATCGCTGAAATCTGACCTTTATAACTCCTCTAATCAAGCACGTGCGTTGATCTTTATCGGTGGACCGCGCGTCCATTTGATCGACGCGTGTCGATCGGTCGTCCATGAGATCCGGCGCTCCTTATCGCGCCACGTCACCTGTACATTAGATTTAAGTGTGGATTAGTCCCACACGGAGTTAATTATAGCAAACAGTTGGGTTTATAACATCCGACGGTTTATAGGGTTAATAACCCTTCCCATATAGGGAAGGCTGAAGACCCTTTATGTATATAGATTAAATAAAATATATAATATGTATAATGCGCCACGTAGGCGCTGCGCGGGTCCGCATGGCGCTGCCACGTGGCCTTGTGTGCCACGTCGCATCCACACGGGGCCCGCGCGAAATAAATCCACATTTTTGCTCTTTTTTTATTCATTTTAATCTATTTAAATCATAAAAATCCAGAAAAAATCCCTAAAAATTGTAAAAATCATATCTTTCAAAATACAACTCCAAATAATCCAAATTTCTTTCATTTGATCTGAAATTTAATTATCTATCATTCTAAAAAAGTCAAATTCTTTAAATAACAAGAGATTTAATTCTTATTTCAAAAATACATTCATTTCTTTAAGATTTTAACTTTAGAAAATTAAATGAATGTTTATAAAAATGATTTCTCTTATTATTTAACTTTAAAAACACTTATAATCTCAAGTAAAGATGGGTTATAAAATCTTTAATCTTTAATTCATCATAATTAACCCTAAATTAATGCATTTTGAGATTATAACATAAAATTACATAGAATGATAGAAATGCACTCAAAATATGATAACATGCACATAAAATGTAATGTTTTATGCCTTAATTTGCATTAATAATCATGTTTTATCATGTTAAGATTGCATGTTATCACACCCCCAACTTAAATAATTGCTAGTCTCTTAGCAATTTCCTATAAAATCTCCCTAGAAAGTCCTTTCCACTTCTCAATCCTACTACTAAAGAGGTGAAATGTATATAAGTATGATTACTCTTCCTCATAGTGTGGACCATAGTGATCTAGATTCCATTTCTAGGTTGACTTCTTTAGTGCATATTAGGGTAGTGCTCATCAGCTGATGCTCGAGTCTAATTCTCAATTGTGATCGAGGTGAGCACATCTAGGGTTTAATGCTATGGGGATGAAAAGATCCTCACACTCTCATGAGCAGATATAATCCTTACCCTCTCCATAGATTCATCACTCTTTCCCTCAAAATGGAGGCTACTTAATGTATTAGAATTCCCTTCAACTTTCCTTCCTCCTAAAAAGAGTGCAATTGCAAAGGTATTCCTATCTTTGGATGCAGCATTTGAGGTGGTTGAAAGAAAATTTAAAGACACTATATCTAAAGGAATGATGTGGTTAAAAGCAAATATGTGTGTAAACAAAATGGATTTAAAAAGCAAAGGTGGTACCACTTATGATAATTTAGCTCCCAAATGATATGGATGGTGATGGATGGTAGGGATAGATGGAAATGGTAGAGATGGTGGTGGAAGAAGATATTCCTCTAACTTATTCTCCTTCTTTTCACTTCTTCTCTTTCTCTCTTTTTCTTTCTTTTTCTCCTTCCTTTTTCCTTGCCTCTTTCTTTTCTTTTTCTCTTTTGTTTTGCTTTTGTAACATACATCAAAATTTCAAAAGAGTTTACAAAATAAGGATATGGAGGAGTTGTTTTTCGTGGAGGTTTGAAGAGAGTTTGCCAAAGTGTGAAGTGTAATGTTTGAAGGGATGTGTTCATGTGAGAGGAATGTGGAGGAGATATAATGGATGTGTGAGTCACTTGGGAGTGTGATTATCATAAGTGAGGTTTAAAACAAAGTGGTGTAACTACTTGACTACTTTGGAAGAGATGAACTAAATGCCTATAAGGGAAAGATAGGTATTTCAAAAAAATGATGGATCATTTCACTCATTTAAGGGAAAGTTCGGAATCGAGGAATTCCCGCACTAAGTAGGTTCGGCTGATGTAAGGTAGGGGATAAGAATTTTACTTGAACTTCACTCAAAATCTCTCCATTTCAAATCCATAGCACTTCAACCTTCTGATTACTCATTTTCCTCGGTGCCTTGTTAGATACCTAACCCCAAAGAAGTCAACCATTATGAGTAATCCCATGGTTTATCTAGATCACTTGATTTTATTACTCAAAATGTAATCATATGGGCTATTAGGCCCTCATTTCTACATCTCTAGTAGATAAGATCTCAAACTTTCAAGACTTCTAAGGTGGAGAAGAG
Source organism: Lemna minuta (assembly GCA_024174645.1). Classification (NCBI taxonomy): domain Eukaryota; kingdom Viridiplantae; phylum Streptophyta; class Magnoliopsida; order Alismatales; family Araceae; genus Lemna; species Lemna minuta. The sequence goes on along the minus strand of CM044108.1, from coordinate 1,746,281 downwards.
TGGTAAAAATGTGGAAAATAGGAGTTTTTTTAGAATTTAGATTTTTAAAATTTTTTTGAAAAAAATTGTTGAATTTTTTTCTAAGTCCTCACCCCCCAACTTAAACTCTTCATTGTCCTCAATGAAATTATTATGCTCATGATGAAAGATAGCAATAATAATGATCATGGCATGAAAAAGATGATAAAATGTGGTAAGGAGAAAAGGATTTAGAAAAACTCATTTGGGCTTTTTGATGCTTGTTCACGGGATTTCTCGTGCTTGCGCCATTCATAATATCGTTCTTCGACAATGTATTTATTCTGAAAAATAAACTAGAGGAAAAACACAAAAAGGATAACTTTGGGCTGCCTCCCAATAAGCGCTAAGTTTACCGTCTTCAGCCAGACTCGTTTAAGCTCATATTCTCAAAAAAATATGCGATTATTTTGAATAAAAACTTGATGCATGATAAGAAAATTCCTCAAGATTCAAACCATAATTATCCTTGTTATGAATAATAAATCATTATACTCTATGATTTGAAAGTGAAATTTGGAATTTATGCATGAAATTCAAATCATATCATCAAATTAAATTCATTTAATCACAATTTATTGGAGATAATATATTATAGATATATTATATTATATATAGAGATATAGATATATAGATTTTTTTTTTTTCGAGAAAAATTTTCTATCGATAGAGCAGTTGAAATTTAGATTACTTCGAATCTATCATGGCCTAAGTCTATGCAGAGCATGGCTTCGATGCGGCCTAGGACGACGAGAAACTCTAAATAACCCTAGTACAACAGGCTTTTTCGTATAGAATCGTTAATTTCAATAAAGATAAAAATTTCAACAATGATTTAGAAAATCAAGTCATGCGTAATTCCGTGAGAGCTTGGCCCTCTCAAAACGATACATGTGAGCAATAGACCGTAATCCTTAGAAGAGAGAAAATTACTCAAGATGGCATCGAGTTGAGGATCATTTAAGATAAATTTCATCTTCGGAAGGCATTAAAACATGTTTTCTAAATGAATGACATTTCATGAAAATAATTATATACTACTAATTATCAAATAATGGCAAAGATCATACCTGGGTGTCGGTATCCGTGAGTGTTTATAATTTCTTAACCCGATTTTGAATAATGATCGCCCGTAATTCGTAGAGAAGGGGTCGAATTCACTTATTCTCGTCGAATTAAGGATCACGAAGATAGAATTCACTTCTGATCACTCAAATTATGATCGATGCGAGTTAAATTCAAGAAATAAAAAGAAAAATCCGATGTTGACCAAGTCAAAATTGACGAATTATCTCAAAAATATGCCTTAAATTCCCCGGCGACGGCGCCATTTGACGAGACGAGACCGCGAGGTCATCGATTTCACACGGTCTTGTGTCAAAAATTAAACCTCACTTACCAATTTGGGGAATTAAGAGTGAATTGAAGGGTATAATGGTAAATAAGGGTCCAATCCACAGGGAATTTAGGTATTTTCGAGATATCTTTTGAAATTTGGTCAAATTGGATGATGAATTGAGGTGAGAAATTAGGGAAATTGGTGGATTTAGAAAGATAACTTCAAAACGAATCCACGGAATCAAGAATCATTGAATTTGGACTTGATTTCGCGGAGAAATTGAAAATTGAAGTGGAGAGAAAATTTCAGACGTTAAAAATCGTGATTTAAGCTAAAATTTGATAAAATTAAACTCTAAATCCTAATCTAAAAAGCAATTAAACATAATAGGAAGATAATCTAGGAAAAACTGCTTCCGCTAAACCCGTTTAGCGATCAAATCGTTGCGATTAAACCGATTAATCGCGAAGAACATCAAGAACGTCACGACAAGCATCAAGCTGCGATTTCTCCTTCGATTCTCCACCAAATCTTGATTTCAACCCCTCCGTGGATGTGGAAATGAAAGAGGAAGAGGATGGAATCAAGAGAAACGAGTGAAATGGTGTCTAGACAGTTCAATTTGATTGAAATCCAACTCGAATACATACAACGACGAAGAACAAGTCTTTTTAAAGGAAATTTGGGCGTAACCTTCCGATCGTTTCGATCGACAGTTACGATGAAACGGTCCATCATGGACCGTTTCAATTAAGTCGTGATCGTCGAATTGAAAATGGAGCACCAGGATGATCCCATCAATAAGCGTTATAAAAACGCTCCGATTTAGCCCCTTGGATCGCGATCCGACGGTCCGGATGCTCCCACCACCATTCGATCTGGACCGTTATAACGCCTGAGAATTGCGCACGTGTTTGATCTTGATCCAGTGGTCCATTGTCCATCTGATCGACGCGTGATATTGACGCGCGCTGTCGATCCGACGCCTCTCCGTCCGCCACGTCAATAAAATCTGAGCCGTTATAACTTGTTTAAAACACACTTGGTCTTGATTTTAATCCGTGGACCACGCGTCCACTCGATCGGCGCGCTCCGATCACGATCCGACGCCTCATATCGCTCCACGTGTCCTGCGTTTAAAACAATGTGTGGGACTTTAGTCCCACACGGAAAAAGTTAGTGAGATCCGTCGGGTTTATAATGCCCGACGGATTAAGAGGCTTGAATACCTTTCCGGTCTACGGAAAGCTGAAAACCTCTATTATATATGATATATAAATAAACTATATAAATATAAATCACGCCACGTAGGCGCTGCGCGAGTCCGCGTGGCTCTGCCACGTGGCCTTGCGTGCCACGTCGCACCCGCGTAGGGACCCGCGCGCTTTTTTGTAATTTTTTTATTTTTATTTTATTTTTAAACATTTTTAAATAGAAAATAAAATCGGAAAAATCCAGAAAAAATCCCTAAAAATTGTAAAAATCATATCTTTCAAAATACAACTCCAAATAATCCAAATTTCTTTCATTTGATCTGAAATTTAATTATCTATCATTCTAAAAAAGTCAAATTATTTAAATAACAAGAGATTTAATTCTTATTTCAAAAATACATTCATTTCTTTAAGATTTTAACTTTAAAAAATTAAATGAATGTTTATATAAATGATTTCTCTTATTATTTAACTTTAAAAATACTTATAATCTCAAGTAAAGATGGGTTATAAAATCTTTAATCTTTAATTCGTCATAATTAACCCTAAATTAATGCATTTTGAGATTATAACATAAAATTACATAGAATGATAGAAATGCACTCAAAATATGATAACATGCACATAAATGTAATGTTTTATGCCTTAATTTGCATTAATAATCATGTTTTATCATGTTAAGATTGCATGTTATCACGAGTCATGCTTATTCATGAGGGTAAAGGGGAAAGACTCTATGAGTCAAGGAGTTGACTATTTGGTTAAATGTGTTGGATTATGTTATCTACCTTTAGGATCCCACGACTCCAAGGTCAAAGGACTGACTGGGGGTGGGCATGAAGTAGTAACAAGAGGCAAGGCAACTAGAAGAGAGTGGGGAGTCATGAGGGGAGATTTAAGATTTGGTTCATGTGTGCTGAGAGAAGAAATGACATACCAAAGAGACATTGAAGGAACAAAGTTGACTAGCTATGTGTTCGCAATGCATAGATTGTATCCAACAACATCGCCATCATTTATCAATGCTACAAATAATACTAAAAAGTCTCTAGCACATAGTAAGATGTGAGGAGAGAGAAATATGTAGAAATCTCAAAATTTATGAAAAAAAAATTAAAGAAATCATAAGATAATCGACCCTCCCCTCTTAGATACATCATCACCCGATTAGGGCCCTAAACCTAGATTACTCTCCATGATGATGTGTATGTATATGAATAATGTAATGACACTGATGGAAAGATAAACAAGACATGTTGAGAACACCTCTCTTCACTTTAAATTACTCTTACCTTTTTCCAAAGTAGAATTGATTTTACATTTTTTTGGAGTTCTTAACCTAAAATCACTTAAACCCTACCTTTCTTGTTTGTATTGAAATTATAGATATAAATATTTGAAGTCATCAAAATCATCCTTTTTGCCACCCATGCGTCATAATCAATTGAATTAAGCACAAAAAAATTGTTTTAAAGTAAATATGAACATACAAATATATGTTATAAGGTGCATTGCCAAAACCATTGTGCCCGTAGAGAGAGGTGTGAGCTTTGCTCATGCACTCAAAGATAGAGAGGGAGAAAGGAATGTCGTGATTTCAATGTTGTGATTGCTTCCTCATTACCACACAAGGTATTTACTGCCCATGTTGTGCGGCATACACACACGCACACACAGGACATATGACTGTTTCCTGATAGATACTATGTGGCCTATAAGCCAATCACACTTCTATTTATCTCATTTATGTTCATTGAAAATGAAATTTATTCATTGTCATTCTTGTGTGATATTTGTAATAAAGTCCATTAGTATATGTAATGACTAAGTATAGTATGATGAGATCATAATATAATGATCACTAGTCTTTAAACATATGTTCTAAACATTCCTATTTGTGGGATATTCAAGGACATAAAATTATACATAAAGAATAGTACAATATGATTTGACTCATGACAAGTATGACTGATCTTATAGCTATTGATGTGGAAACAGTAAGGATAGATAGTGAGTGCTCTTTAAAGAAAGAGTTCATTGAATTGATCTGTATGAATCCCTAAATGGTATTATACCTAACTATCAATCATGTTGATTCATGTCACAGTTGTGTACAAAATCTTTTGACTTGAGACACCAAAGACATCTTGGGGATGGATGATCGTATTTGAATTATGACTTATGAATCCCTAGCCATGGGATTCCCAAAACGTCATAAATTAGATATGGCATGAAGTCCTCAAAGATGATTGGGTGATCAAGATGGGATCATCCGTCCTCAGTATTTGAGGAGATTAGCTCAAGGAATAAGATGTTATAAAATCTTTGGCCAAGGTAGTAGAAATATCAGAGGAGTTCCCCGATGATTTCCTCCACGCATTAGTACTAACTTAAGTGGTTGATTAGGGTTTGATAAATAATCGTACCCTAAGTCATTTATAAGTTCCGTGCGAATAAAGAATTATTACATATATGGTAATTGATAACAAAAAAAGGTCTATTTAAAATTTCTTATATACTCTATATCTCTTAGATAAATGGTGTAGCTTGACACTTAAGGAGCTGGTAACTCAACCCATTGAATGAGTTAAATCAATCCTTGGTTAATTAATCTATGTGTTAATATAGACAATTAATAAAGGTTGACCAATAAGGTTTTATTGGGTCTATATAGTTATTAACTAGTGAGATATATGGACTTTGAGGGTCACATATATAAGGTCTATGGATGTTGGTAGATATAGATATAATTATGAGGGTTTTTATGAAAAATCTATTTACCAAATGTCTATAAATTAGAAGAGAATGACCAGAACTAAAAGTGCCCATGCAAGTCATGTGAGAATTCTCTTATTTCTTCTCTTTCTCTCTTGGTGAAGAGCTTTGAAGAGGAGATCTAACCATCCATAGATCGTGTGGATACCGCTAGAGCCTAGACACTTGAATAGTTACAAGAACTCCTTTGAGTAAACCATGTAAGTATGTTCTCTCAGAGAACCTAGATGATAAGATCATGTGTTCTTGGTGCTTTGGTGTTTTGGATATCCGATTCAATGTTTTCCATTATAATCAATATTTTGATTGAAATTTTGGAAAACTTTTTGTCCTCAAATCCCAACACTATCATGGTGCCCAGTTACGGTATTAACTGTTCATGTTGTGCCACACACACACACAGATGACGTATGATTGGTGTCACTAGAGAGAGGGGAGAGAGAGAGAGAGAGATGACATTAGATTTTTATTGAGAAAGCATTAGTTGGTCATTTATGCGCATGTTAATTCATATATGTACAAATAAAAATAAATCAAATCGGCTCTAAAGATAATTAATAACAAAGAAAATGGTGAATACGGGTTTAATGCAGAAGGAATTGGGATGACAATGATGAGAGATGAAAAATCATTCGAATTAATTCAAATCAAAGGACAAGAGTAGATGGTAAAATGGGGATGATAAAATGTTTAGAAAGAGGGAAAAAGAAGAATCCAATAAATCAAACCGACATCTATCGAGTTGAAACAATAGAGATGTTGAAGAAAGAACATTACAATTGTAAGAGAAAGAATCATGGAAAAAATTGATGAGAATACGCTAAAAATCTCCTCTTGCTCCTAATCTATGGAGAAAACTCGCAAGATCAAAGGTTACAATTTGTGATTCCTTGATGGCAATCGCCCACATGAGCAATGAAATCCCTATAATGTCACTATAGAGAAGACTCCTAAAAACTCGGAGGTGAGATTTATTGATTTATATTCACAGGTGTAAGAAAAAAAAAGAGTGAAACTGGAGAACCGGGCCGGGAGATTAGCCGATCTTAAGGTTGCTGGCCCTTCTCTCCTCACAGTACTCGAACAAGCTCCCGTCAAAGCAGCGCCTCACGGCCTCCTTGGGAAGGAACCCATCTGGATCCCTCGCCAAGAGATAGAGAATTCCCCACTCCAGCTTGCTCGCAACCCTAAAAACAGAAGAAAATCAATGGTTAAAGGTCCAGGCCCAGGCCTGTCATGCATTTTCGCGGCCCGGGTTTTTATGCTCACCATCCGAAGAAGTCCCAGGTGTTACGGTTGCCCTCCGTCATGCTCCAGAGCTCCCTCAGTGTGAGCTTGTCCTCCTTCGTCCTCGCGTACTTGCTGAACATGCTCTCGAAGTTCGCCGGCATGAACCTGGTAGAGGCTTAGATAGATAGATGGACGGATGGGTGGATGGATGGATAGATGAGAGAGAGAGAGAGATAGACCTGCCCTCTGTGTCATAAGTTGCCGAGTCACTGCCATGCTTCCCCTTGTGGATGTTCTCAACGTAGATCGGGAACAAGGGGGAAGGAAGCCAGCCCTATTCAGAAACGAACCATGATAAAGCGCAGCCGTAACAAATTTCTCTTAAGTGGGAATAAAAAGTCAACTCACCGGTAACGTGGAGTAGCTCATGGTCACGTTGACGAAGACGGCGATGAACAAGGAGAGGACCGGATTGAAGCCGATAGCCCGGGAGCCTGAAAGTCAACGAACCTTGTGTAAGTGAAGAAGTCAACCGAGGGTCAAAAGTAAAAAAAAACCTTGGTAGGTTTCCCAGGGGTAGACGATCCCGTTGTGGTCGCGGTCAAAGAAGGCGACGTGCTGCTGAAGAACGCTGCGGTTATGGTGACCATGGCGGTTGACCGTTCCTTCTGGGTGAGCGATGTCCGCTGCCGCCAATGCTCTCGCCACATCTTATCATCATAGATGGTTACAAGACCGATAAACAGTTTAGACTATTTTAGAGAGAGAAAGAGAGCACTCACAGGGTTTCGGGAGGGAGGGCTCCAGGTCGCTGCGAACAGGTCGTTTCTCGGTCACCGGAGCCTCCGGCGCCGCCGTCTCCAATCCGTGCTTCGCTTCCGCCATCTCTCTATCTTCTGTTCTTCGAAACCCTTCTCCTGTTCGATGGTATAGAGAAACGACCGCGGAGATGAAGATGACACCGCGAAAAACCACGTGGGAGCCTGCATGGCTCGTCCTGAGGACCCTCCAGACACGCGTTATAGTCGTTAAATTGTTATTTTTTAAAAGTTTGTGGACTTTTAAGAAAGAATAATTAAAATTTCTACGGGGGGTAAATTGTCATTATTGATCCAAGATCGCAAAATACACGGGCCCAGTTTATTGGGTTTTCTCGGCCCAGTAGGCCATCATATTTATCCGCGCCGTCTAGTCTTTTTATCGATGTCGCCCTTTCTGCCGCGGCTGGAGAAAGAGATTGTTAGGGAGATGGCGGAGGTGGAAGCAGTCGAGGAAAACGAGAAGATCGCAGAGGTGAACGGAAAGCCACACAGGCTTGAGAGGAAATGGACTTTCTGGTTTGATAACCAGTCTAAAGCGAAGCCCGGAGCCGCCTGGGGAGCTTCCCTTCGCAAAGCCTATACTTTCGACACCGTTGAGGAGTTTTGGTGGTACGATTTATATGAATTTATGTCGATAAAGCTCTTTTAGATCACTGATGTTCGGTTTTTAACTTTTGTTGTTGTTGAAGCGTTGACCTAGATCTGTTCTATCTGTTTGCTTCTTGTTTTACTCAAGGGTTTATGTTAAATGGAACTAGTCGATTTTCCATGAATCATGTTTAATTTTTTTTTCCTGATCTATGTCTCTTCAAAATTGAGGTCGCCAGCTCGAAAGAATTTTCCAAATTTATCATTTATATTGATTTATTTGAGATGATTTATTCGTGGAAAATATTCATTTATTTTTGCTCGCTTTCACATTTTTAATCAATTCTTTCTGAATAGCTTGAGTTTTCTTTATTTATTTTGGCTAATGCGCTCTCGAACTTTTCCTAAAACATATGATGAATAATTACATTATATGAGGTTCTTCATCATGGCGTTCCCCATTATTCCTCCCTTTTAACCTTCATTTTTCTTCTGTTGATAGCTTGTACGATCAAGTTTTTCGTCCCAGCAAGATTCTGGTGAATGCAGAGTTCCACTGCTTTAGAGCTGGCGTAGAACCGAAGTGGGAGGACCCTGAATGTGCCGACGGTGGTAAATGGTCTTTGGTTTCTAGCCGGAAGTCCAATCTTGAAAGCATGTGGCTTGAGACCGTAAGTCCAGTTTTCATTTTGAAAAAAAAAAAGTCTAGTTTAGTATGCAGTGAACCTCTGAATTGAGCGCCATTTACTTCTTGATAGTACTTGATTTAATTTCTTTGCATTTCCATGTGTCTACAGTTACTATAAAATTTTCATTTCGTGAACAGTTGATGGCTCTGATAGGAGAGCAGTTTGACGACACTGAAGAGATCTGTGGCGTTGTTGTTAGCGTGCGCCAGAGGCAGGATAAGCTTGCATTATGGACTAGAAACGCTAGCAATGAAGCTCTGCAGGTAATTTGGGAGTCAACGTTCAAATGTCTTCTATCGGGCTTCTCTAATTTTTCCAGTCTTTATCCGGTCTCATGTTTCACTTGGCTGAAAACATTGGATCGTTGAGAAGGTCTAGGTCTAATCTAGTTCATTGATGGAATTCAATAGATGAGCATTGGGAGGAAATGGAAGGAGATCATAGATTTCAATGATAATATCACCTACAGCTTCCACGTAAGTCTCTATATCAGTCATCCATCCATTCAATCATTCATAAATTCATTATCGTGGAAACTGGTGAGATCATGCAGGATACGGCGAAGAGGGACAAGCCAGGAGGCAGATCTAACCGTTACACTGTTTAAGTGCTTAGATACGTTCACCCCTCGCCAAATTTTTTGGTAAGTACATTTAATGTTGTAATATTTCATCGAGAAATATGCTTGGGCACAATTTTTCTGTACTAGATGATTTTCCTTCCGTATTTAAATGGAAACAAGAGAACTTGGGCACGAACTTGGTGTGGCCATATATTCATCCATGTTTTCACGGAATAGGCAGGTGCATAATTGTTTCAGGTAGCAGCCGGGAGTAGCCCCCACCCTCCTTAGGTTTTGAATGAGGATGCCTGCTTGTATTTAGGGCAATTGCCTTATATAGGTCTCCACCAAAGCAATCAAGAGACCCCAAATTCAGGCCTCCATTCCCCACCTTATGAATGATATTCCATTCAAATAAGGTGTTGATGAAATCTATTCGCATCCTTTATATAGATGAATTGTTTTGGGTCTCTTGCATTTCTCTAGGGTCTCCTGCTACTGATCCTTTGATCTTGCCATTTGAATCTACCTTCAGGACTTACACCTTTAGTAATCTTACCATGATCAACCGGTGGTAGGTGGGTTATGACTAGGCTTCGCCCGTTCCGATACCGGTATCGGTTGCGGTAACGGTATCGGGTACCGTTAATGTCCTAAACGGTACCCGATACCTCCGGTACCCGATACCGACATCCAGATGTCGGTATCGGTAACTGGATGTCGGTATCGGTTTCCGATACCGACATCCGATACCGACATCTGCTAACGGCTAGCGTTGGATGTCGATACCGGATATCAATATCGGAACCGATACCGATACCGACATCCAGTTTATTTGGATTACAGGCGACGTGGCGGCGTTTCGGGCGTTCGATCGATCGCGCGATCAATCGCGCACGTGGATCCAGTAGATCGCAGGCCACCTAATTCCTTAATCAAGCACGTGATCGATTTCTATTTAAGTGAAATGATCTGGACCGTTCGATCGCGAGTTATAACGGAAAGTTAATCGCGACCGTCAGATTTAAATCCGATGCACAAGATCTTCTCAAAAGGTTTCTTCTTTGACTCATCAACGCCACACGATAGCGATCGGACGGTCATCACGAATAGACGCCGATTCGATCAACAGACACGATCGCGACCGTTGATCGCAATAACTGCTTCATCGGACGGCTCACGATCCACTTCGTTGAATATAAATACCGTCATCCGGTACCGAATCTCCCGATACCGTTATCCGGTACCGTCATCCGGTACCGGATCCATCCAGTACCGTACCCGGTCCCCCCTTTAATCCGATACCGTCATCAAGAACTGGATGACGGTATCGGGTACTGGATACCGGTCATGGGGTACCGGTATCGGCAGATACCGGTACCGGATGACGGTCCGGACGACGATAGGCGAATCCCTAGTTATGACTTCTAAACCACCCTTTAAGCTACGCCCCATCCCATCCTTTAAAACAATTGCGATGGCCAAATGATTATGAGCTATGTCAAATGAACATAAACGCTTAGTTGGTTAATCTTTAGTTGATCATGTCAAAATGTTAGCATGCTTTAGGTAGCGAGAGAGAAGAATGAAGTATGATCTTCAATATTTTCTTTTATCTCCCCTGCCTTTGCAATTAAAAAATTATATGATGAGATCAAATAATGATTGGTCTTACTCTCAAAAGTATGAAGAGCCATACATGAAGTGCAATAAAGATGAATACTGTTGAGAGAGAGAGAGATGATGCACGATAAACTCCCTTAATCGAATGTTGTACAATATAGGATTACATGGGCTTATGTAGGGAAGAAGAAGGGTTGATGAAGAGATACCCGAAGGTGTAGAGACATAGGAACAAGAAGAGACATGGAGGTGAGGAAACAGAGTGATAGATGGGCCAAGTGGGTTGGCCTAAGTGGGTCATCCTTTAGATTGATTCTCATTGATCTCTGTGAGTGCTTAGTCCCTTAATGAATATGTAATGAGCGAATTGTAAGGTGTAAAAATTGACCATGATAACATAGATTGATGTTTTTCAATCACGTGAATAAGATGGTGTTATTTATAATAAAATGCCTTCTGTATTCTTATAATTAATGTTCATATGTGCATGATTATGTAATTCAAGCTCTTCAAAAAGATAATGTAATCATACCACTTTACATTAATTTTGTATAGATCTACAATCAGCTTCAAGAATAGATCATAAAAATTGCATCAATCGATGCACAAATTGACAGGATTGCCTCATGATTACTCGATGTAGATATTGGAATATTGTAAATTCTTGATCCCTTACATAGGAAGAGAAGGCTCAACATGGAAGTGTCTAGTTTAGTATAAGATATGACAAAAAATCCGCGGAGGTTTGGAAGAGTTTTCTTACTGAAATTTTTCAAAATGGGAACTCAATTTTTTCGAGTCTCGACCAAACTTTTCGGGCCGACTAAGCACAGCCAATATAGTTAGAAAATTATGAGCTAGTACTGAGAGATGTTTGTAGACCACATAAAAATTTGGAAAATAGGGTGCCCCAAATTTCAGCAGTTTTTTTAATCCCTAGGCCCAAATCTTTAATATTGATGACTCTATCTCATGAATCTTACAAACATATCTTAAATGATAACTACTTTTAAGAATGCATAATTCATGTGTTATTTGTAAAGAAAACGTGCTCTTAATGTACCCATTGGATGTCTTTCAATATTATGTTAACATATGAAGTGATTGTTATTAATTAATTAATGGTTTATTCTCTATATTTGATAATTCTTATATCATAACCAATGTTATCTTTGTAGAAATAGAATATAAATGAGACAATCAAAAGATACCTCTCATTCCCCTATAGACTCTTCGTGATATTGTCTTTCTCTTTTATCATCTTGATCATTGCCTCTATCTTCTATTGCTTCCTCGATTGGAGCCACCATCATCTTTAGTGAACCTTCTATTGAGATCTAACACTGAATAAGTCCTCAAAATTTTGATTAAAGTGTCAAATTTCATGGAAGACAGTCAATTGAATGTTTAGAAAGACAAAGTATCAAGAACTAATGATCCTATTATATAGTATATATCAAAATCTATGCTTATAATGTTTATTAACATAGTTTCTTGAAGAAGTTTAAGTGCCATATTTAGAATGATACCTCCACAACCTTCAGATGGTTAGATCTCCTTTCAAAACTCATCACCAAGAGAGAGTGAGATGAAATAATATAGTTTCTAACAAGGCTTGTATGGGTACCTTTAGGTGTAATCGTTATTCCTTCTCTATAGAATCTTAGTATGAAAAACCTTTCACAAAAAACCTCAAAATTATATTTATATGTAATTGTTGACAAACTTTCCAAATTTTTTATTAAAATATTGATTGCAACGGAAGATATTAAATCTAACATTCAACAAAGTTGAAGCACCAAAATAGATGATCATATGGTTTGGTATATAATAAAATTGATACTTATAGGGATCATCTAAAGGAGTTATTGAAGCCATTCAAGTGTGTGATCCTTTAGTTCCATACATTTTAGTTAATAATTCGGTTGATATAATAACACTTATTGATCAAGCTTATTAATTTTTTAATATCCTTGTATAAATTAATTAATTAAGAATCAATTTAACGCAATTAATAGGTCAAGTTGTCAATATGTTGGGCCTCAAGCTATAATACCTACTCTAGAAGATATCAAGTATATAAAAACCCTTTGATGTAAACCCTCGATCGTCACTTATTGTATATTTATAATCCTTTATTTGCTTGAAACTCAAGGATAGTCAATTGCGAAAACCTAATCAATTACTCAAGTTAGCACTGATGCGTAAAAAAAATCATCAAAAAAATTTATTCGATGTTTCTAATACCTTGACCAAAGAATTTACCGCATCTCATTCATTGAATCAATAACCTCTTATACCAAGGATGAATGATCTAATATTGACTATACAATTGCCTTCAAGGACTTCATGTCACATCCAATCTATAACATTTTGGAGATTTTTGTGGCTAGTGATTCGCAAGTCTTAGTTAAAACATGACCATCCATTTGCAAGATGTGTTTGGTGTTAAAGGTCTAAGTATCATATACACAACTATAACATGCATCGACTAAATTGGCAATTTAATATAATACCATTCATGGATTCATATAGATCAATTCAGCGACATCTTTTTTTAAAGAGCACTCATTATCTATCGTTGGTGACGCCACACAAATGGCCACAATATCAATCATAATCATCATATGAGTTATATTAAATTATATTATTCTTCATAGATATTTTGATGACCTTCTCGAATATGTCTTGAATATAAATATTTAGAACATATACTTAAAGACTAATGATCGCAATATAATAATCTTATAATGGTTCACTTAGTTTTTATATATGCTCATTGACTTCGTTGCAAATACCACATAAGAATAACAACGAATAAATCATAACACGCCCCTTCATAAGACTAGCTAGGCAACATCTTCATCGAGAGTTTGAATTGTACATCTTATAACTTATTAGGTACTAAGCTGTGCACGATTGATCCATATCCTCTAGCTTGAGAGTGAATGTTAGAGTAAGACCTAATAGGATCTCTTTTCTTCTCCTCTACATATAAAGGCGTTTCCTCTCTTTTTTCATCTAATCTATGCATTTAGGGTTTTTCACCCTTCAACTTGTACAAATAACTAGAAACTTCCAGATATGAAACTAAATCACCTCACAGGCTTCTTTCATTTCAAGAAACCTTCAACCTCTGATTAAATGCCTTCTTCAACAATACATGGAATTTTTCAAAGAATAAGACAATAATATCAAAAGAGGAAGAGAGGCAAAGAAGGGAAGAAGCATAATCATGTTCATAATCCCCAAAGGGCATCGTGCCCATGGAAACTCATTTTAATCTTCACCAATTTTTTCTTTCGGAATTGAAGCAATATTTGTAACATTATTTCACATCAATGAACTTGAACCAACTAACACTAGTGCAATGTCCTTCCTTGAATCTTTCATGATGCTGCCAACGTGAATCAAACTCTTCCATTTAGATTAGATTATCTTGTAGGAGTTGAAATTTTCTTTGATGGGCTAACCCTACCGAGCATTTTGCACTGATATTTATTGAAATTGCTATCCCTTAAGGGATTCTCTATTAAAGTAGTGAGATGAAGAGGCTTTATGGAGGAGCGCAGAGAAGAGACGTGTAGAAGCTGTTCGATGGTCACAAAGTCTGCAATTGCAAGGTTTGCTGGATGGATTGACGATTGAAGTCTTCAAGGTCTTCAATCTTCGAGCAAATAGAAGATGGAAGAAGAGCTCCCCACTCCGCTCAATGGATTTTGGTACTTGCTTTCGCCCATAGAGTTTGGTTCAACTCTGACAGACTCACCTTCACTTTTGAAAACCCTCGGCGAGCTTGTCAACAGTAATAGTCTGGAAGGGCTCAGAAAGACAAGCTTCTGTCCGGGCCGAGATCTCCTGCGCCACCAACCGCATTGGAGGCCGGCACACAGGGTCCTTGTTAGTACACGCCAGCGCCATCTTCACAATAAACACGACGTCCTCCGCCAATCTCCCCGTCGGGGACGGCAACCTCTGGTCCAGCTCGTTCTTCACCAGCTCCTCTCCTTTCCCGGCAATCAGGTCCGCCGGATGCTTCCCCATCATCACCTCCAGCGCCACCACTCCGAAGCTGTACACGTCGCTCTTCTCCGTCACCTTCATCGTGTATGCCAGCTCTGCAGAATCACCCAAAATATGAGAACCGATAAAAGCGGACTCGGTTTAGAGGGTTGCGATTTTCAGGGGTCTACCTGGAGCCATGTAGCCGTAAGAACCCGCGACTCCAGTCCAGTTAGAGGAATCCGCGAGGAGGAGTTTGGCGGTCCCGAAATCCGCCAGCCGCGGTTCGTAAGCCTCCTCCAGGAGAATATTGCTGAGCTTGACGTCGCGGTGAGCAATCGGGGGAGAGTGATCGTGGTGGAGGTAAGAGAGCGCGTGCGCGACGCCCTGAACAACCCTCACCCTAGCTTCCCACCCGAACTTGTCCGGAACCCCGCCTTCTTCCCCATAGAGCACTTTCTCGAGGCTCCCTTTTTCTAGATACTCGTAGACGAGGTAGAGATAGCCGCCGGTGGAGCAGGAGCCGTGCAGCTTGATGATGTTGCGGTGGCGAACCTCCGTGAGCGCGGCGATCTCGTTCTCGAAGCTCCGGAGAGAGTCGGAAGAGATGTCGGCAGAGAATGCTGAGTTTAAGCGCTTGACCGCGACTACTTGACCGGTGGAGAGCTTGGCCCTGTAGACGGCACCGAAGCCGCCTTTACCGATGCAGTAGGACTCGGAGAAGTTGTTGGTCGCAGTGATGATATCGAGAAAGGTGAATCTGCCTTCTCTCTCCCAGGCGAGAGACTGGATACTGTGACCCGTACTTGGGATTAACTTCGTTTTCCTCTGGGTTCCCCGATTCTTTTTGTAGAAGAGGAGCATCGCTACGGAGAAAACGATGATGACGGAGACGGCGACGGGAACGGCGATGGCGACGATCAGTTTCCAGTTTTTCTTGCGTGATTTTTGATTTAGGCTTTCGCAGGGAGGGAGACCCGAGATGTTTCCGCAGACGGAGTTTCCGATGAAAGAAGCGGGGGTGGCGCTAGGGATGCTCGGAACAGGGCCGGAGAGATTGTTGCCGGAGAAATCTACGGAGTTGAGGCTGAACATGCCGGAGAGGCTCCTGGGTATGGATCCCGAGAGATTATTGTGGGAGAGATTGAGCGCCTCCAGCTTGATCAAATTGCCTAGAGTCGGAGGTATGGGACCGGAGAGAGAGTTATTGCTAAGATCCAGTAACGTTTGTAGATCTACCATATTCCCAATCTCTGGGGGGATTATTCCCCTGAGATTGTTGTCGCTAAGGTCCAGCGCTAAGAGGGAACGGAGTTTCCTGATCTGCGGGGGAATCGAGCCGTTCAATAAATTATCCGATAAATCCAGAGACTGGAGCTTGGAGAGGTCGCCGATCGCGGGCGGAATCTCGCCGGAGAGGGAATTCCGGCTGAAATCGAGATGCAGCAGCTTGCTGGAATTGTTCAACGCCCACGGAATATTCCCCCGGATGAGATTCCGAGACAGATCCAGTTCTTGAAGCTCTGGTAAATTCAAGAGTTCCGGAGGAACGTCGCCGGAAATTTGGTTCCCGCCGAGGAGAAGAGACTGGAGCTTCACGCATCCTCCCCAATCAGGAGAGAGTTGACCGGTGAACTGGTTTCCTGTCAGCTCAAGGTAGAGCAGTTCTGGGTGTACCCCAAATGCTTTCGATATGTCCCCATTAAAGTTATTCGATTGAAGGCGGACTCTCACGAGTTTGGAGCAGTTCTTCAGGCAGCTGGGGAGCGATCCAGTGAAGTTGTTCTCCGACGCTGTGAAGTAGGTCATCTTGAAGCCGTTGCAGAGCCCACGTGGCAGCTCACCCGAGAATCTGTTCCTTACGAAGCTCACTTGATCTAAGATCCCGTTTTTCCCCAGATCGGGAGGAATACCGCCGCTGAAGTTGTTTTCGTAGAGAAATAAGAAGTGGAGATACTCGAGATTCGAGATGCTCGGCGGAATCTCGCCGCTGAGTTGGTTGGTGTAAAGATGGACCTCTCTGAGCGAAGTCATGTTGCCGATTTGAGCCGGAATAGAGCCGGTGAGATTGTTTTTCTCGAGCTTCAAGATTTCCAGATTTTTAAGCTTGACGATGGAGGAAGGTATTACTCCGGTGAGTTCGTTGTCGGAAAGATCGAGCTCTATAAGATTGATGGCGTCACCGACCTCCTCGGGGATGGAACCAGTCAAGTTGTTCGAGTAAAGGTACAGGATTCTGAGATTCTTGGCCAGTCCAATCTCTCGAGGAATCCCGCCGGACAAGGAATTCATCATGAGCTGGAAAGAAATCAGGGAAGTCCAATTTCGGAAGAACGCGCCGGAGATTTCGCCGGAGAGGAGATTGTTGGAGATTCCGAACTCCGACATCGTCGAAATTTCCGCGAGCGAGAGCGGCAACTCTCCCGTCAACTGATTGCCGGAGAGATCGAGAAAAGTGAGGTTCCTGCAACCTCCGAGGGACGCCGGAATCGAAGAGTTGAATTTGGCGGCGTTTAAGGAGAGTCGGTTTAACTGACGAAGGTTTCCTAATGAGGAAGGGATCGGTCCGGTCAATAGATTATCGTTGGCTTCGAGAATGCGAAGGCCGGAGATAGATCCCAAGGATTGGGGGATTTCGCCGGTGAAATTGTTCCGGGCAAGGCAGAGAGTCTGCAGTTTGGATAGATTTGAAATGGAAGGCGGGATCTGGCCGGTGAAGTTGTTGCCTCCGAGATCGAGAGTCTCGAGCATCGTGAGATTGCCGGCGATAGCGTCGAGGATCGGTCCGACGAAGGCGTTCTCCGAGAGATTGAGATGGCGGAGGTTGCGGAGGCGGACCACCTGGGGAGGAACTATCCCGACGATTTCGTTCTCGTAGACGTTGAGATCTAGGAGCTCCGAGAGCAGCGAAATCTCCGGAGGAAGTTCGCCGTCAAAGGAATTCGAACTCAGATCTAGGAACCGGAGCCTTGACAGCGCCGAGATACTGGCGGGAACAGAGCCGTTGAAATTGTTCAGGGAGAGATCGAGGCGAGTGAGATTGCTCAGGGACGCGAAATCGATGTCTCTGAGGGTTCCAGAGAGGTTGAATCCGGATAATCGGATTTCCGCGACCTGGCCGGCGGAGTTGCAGGAGATGCCGGACCACCGGCATGGACTGGAGCGAAGGTTCCACGAATTCAGCTGCGGCGAAGGATCCAAGCTCGCTTTCCACTTCGCAAGCGCCTCCGCCTCCGTCGCGGCAGTCGCAGAGAAGAAGAGCGAGAAAGAGATTAGCAGGGCGAGAAACATGGTTGTGCCAGTGGCAGCTGCGAACTTGCAGCAGGGCAAATTGGAGAAGAAGACCGACGGAGGCTTGTAAGAGAGACAGAACGCGTGTGAAAGCGATGTCCGACCGTTGAATTTCCCTCGGGCGTGACAGTTTTCGTGTTTGACTTTCCTTGAACGCTCATTGACACTCATCTACCAGCGTCGACAGGAGGATGCTCTGCACGTTCGCCGAAGGAAGTCGGGAGGGATTCTCGGTTGACCGTAATTTTGGGAATGGGGAGTATAAACGCTCTGGACATCATCGTCAACACGTTCGTCAAAATGAGTCGATATTCTGCCGCACGAAATTAAATATTCAAAAAACGAACCGACAATAGTCAGGCGAGATCTAATGGGACAAACCGATCCTTATCATTTTAATATTTCAAATCAGCCTCCCGCTCTTTTATCCCGCCATACATGAAAGCAGAAGGCGCGCCTTCCATTTCTTCCCTCGTCCTCGGCCCCTGAATTCCCATACAGAGAGAGAAGGATTATCGGACGTTCTAGGCATCTGGCATCTGCTTTTAGACAGAAGTTGGGAATACAAGGTACGACACAGCTTCATGGATCCAGCCTGACCCACTCGTACCGACCAGGGAGGGGACGGTCGTTGACCGGATCAAAGTTGTACCTGCGGCGAGATTAAAGGTAAGACATCCTTCAAGAAATGAAGCAGAATAGGGGAAAGGAGGGGGGCGCACTTATCGACGAATAATTTATGCTGCGAGTGCTCGGCGGCGGAGAAGAAATCATCCAGCAGCGATTCGCGCTGCCTTGGAATGGGCGCGGGCGTGCGCCTCGGGGGGTTGTCCGGAGTGGTGGTCGGGACCCAGCCTTTGACGAAGGTGCGACAGGGGGTCATCTCCCTTGTGCTCGTGGAATACGTCCTGGGCAAATAGATAATGAAGAGAAAATAAGTAAACGGGTAAACTTGAAATTGATAGATTGATATCCGCACAGATGAATATAGTGAGAACAAATGCATGGATGGAGATATGAATGAAAAAGATCAATCTTCTATACATAGAAAAAAATAAACGTGATTAATTAGCGGCTTGTTGAAAAAGATAACGAGATAGATCGACAGTTGGATAAACAGCATCACAAATGGACGAGAGAGAGAGAGTTTTTACTAGAAAACATGGCGAAAATAAAAGTCCCAACACGTTACGCAATGGTAAAAATAAATGAGACGAGGAAGATATATACAGGAGCACGGGCGTTGACATACAGTCTGAAAAGCCTAGCCCAATTTCTAGAAAGCGAAAAAGAGCAGTCCCTTGATAGAATATACTAAAGATCGAGACCCCAGCGAAAAAAGACAAGAGATAAAAAGAGGAAATTAGGGAGAAGAAACTCACCCGACTTCGGACTCGAATTCCGCAGCATTATCATCAAACGATCGATTCGTCTCCTTGGCGCAATACTTAGTCGAAGAGCATTCTGATAATATCCTGGAGCGGGAACGTACAGGATTGGAGGACGTTTTGCTTGTGTTGCAAGGATTGCAGTCACTTTCTCTCTCCTCAGTCCTGGGGTAGACGACCGAAGCCTTCTCCAGCTTTCTGCTTCGGAGTTCGAGATAAGAAGCGTCTTCGTTTTCCACCGCGGGTGAGAGGGAAGGAGCCGGAGAAGAGGATCTTAGAAGCCGCTGAAGAGCTAGGGTTCTTGCTCGGGTGCGGACGCCAATAGAGGACTGGTGCGAGATCTCTGTTACGATTACGTCTCCGGCGATCTTTCCCTTCTTGATGTATTTACCCATTAGCGGTATAACTATTCCTCAGAGAGATAGAGAGAGTGCGTTTGGGAAAGGGTACGAAGGAAAACAGGATATAAAGGAACCGGAGAGAAAGAACGTTCGGGGGGAAGGGAAGGCGAGGAGCCGCGGGGAAACAGAACAAAGAACGTAAAGTGGAAGTCAAACGGCGGAAGATCTGGAGAGAGAGATCAATAAGAGGGAAACGGGAAAAAGAGAGGAGAACCAGTGCGCCAGTGTAGCTGCATGTCCGGGGAAAGATGAAAGAGAGAAAGAAACGGGAGGGCCGTGTTCACAGGATGGTGGGGGGGGGGGGGGGCTGGGTTATTGCCGTTTAGTTCGACGAATCGCGAGATATTTTGGCGCTTCCGGGAAAGGCCGATCTGAGAGAAAGTCAGACGTCAGCTACCCTGCCCGCGCAAAAAAATTCTCCGTAAGATACGCAGCTATTTCTCGCAAAATTTATAACACTTCCCCGTCCAGATTTGCCGGAGGCAAGCTGTCAGTAAAGCGAAATAATAGAAAAATCTGAAGCAGCGACCTCAATCGAAATTCAAAATGCAACGTCAATTTTTAGAAATCGAAAAGGGGGTACAACGTCAGATGAGGCGGAATCATTCCGTCGCATTTTACTTATTCTGATAATGTTTGTGATCAACAAAAAAGTTATGAAAAATTGGGACCACAAATAGTGGCCTCAGTGTTGCACCGCCTAGCGGTGAAAAAGCACATAGGATCCTTCTCCAGGAAGGGACAAGGGGAAAGCAGGCCGCCGGTTTCGGGCAGACCGCACGAGCGACCGCGAAGCAGATTTTCTCTCTCGTCATTTAAATTTTGTTCACGGCGGTGAAACGAACAGGGACTTAAACAGTCGCATTGATTGGATCGTCGGCAAGAAAGTGAGAGAAAATCGATTAATAGTAGAGACGTCGCTTCATTGTCGACCTCCGAATTTCTCTCATCTGTCAACTCCCCTCTTTCAGCATGGATACTACGATCAAAGGCGATCTCCCCCCCCCCTCCTCCCAACCCCCGAAAAACAAATTTTCTATACGCCGAGGATTGGTAATCTAGGAATGACCAAACAGAGAAATAATCCTCCGATTGACTGTGGAGTGTCAACGAGTAGATCAGCAATATCTGACTAGGCTTCCGGGAGGACTTTCGGCTCGACTCTTCCAGGGTGATCGACAGAAATTTCCGGAGTTTTCTTCAGGAAGAGCGCGGGCTAGAGTGCGGAACAAGACGATTAATGTCATAAAAGATGACATTAACGCGTAAAAATTTGGGTCTCGCATTTCGAGATGCCACGTGGCCGCTAAGGTGCTGCCACGCATTGCAAATTTGGGCGGCAAAAATCTTCGTCATTGTAGCAAATAGGCGGGAAAATGGCCGGCGGTGCGGTTACCTCCGCTAGCATTAATAAAAAAATTTAACGCGTAACTTAGTTCTCGATGGCGCGCCGCCGACGACGACAAATGCGCGGGAAAGTCGTTCAAATCTTTCTCTCCCTTTCTGAGAAATTGCGAGTCTCACACAGCGGTTGAAGAACCCAGGAGTGGAAGCGAGAGAGAGTTCGATAAGATACATAGCCGACAGATATGACGCTACGGTCACAAATCTTGGAAAGACGAACCAGGAGGCGATGAAGCGATCGTTGCGATGATTATCTTTTTAAAGTAATTTTCTGAAACCTAGATGTCTGCATTGATGAGATGCGTCGTATGTAGGCCTCAGCGCACTCAGGGCCCTACGAAGAATCAGATCCGCCGTCAACGTCTGCCGCAGCTGATCGCTGCTGCACAAACTCGACACCGTGTTCATACCGCGTACATGACTTCGCTCTTCCTGGGATCTTTGGCAGGTGCTGCTGTTCATCGCCTTGGATCCACGCAAAAAGCTGGTCCTGCATCCTCACGTTAGTGCGGCGGCTGTTCACATGAGCAACCGTCCCCACCCCCGCCCCCCGTTGACACGTCTTCCTCATGAATGAATTCGCTACGAATTTCGGTCACATCTTGTGACGCAAGCACTCGCCGTCCCCTTACTCTGCTCCTAATTGGTTTTTTTCTCAGGTCCTGCCCGATGACATCGAAGATAACGTAATCAACGATCCTGGCTCGTAATGTTATGCTTTTTCTCACACCTCGATCATTGAGAGGGAGAGCCTTGTTTCTCTACAGTTGCCGGTCACTAGCCAGAGAGGGAGGGAGAGAGAACCTGGCATTGGTGGATCCCTTCCTCAGTTTCCTCTTAATTTCCAACCCTAATTCTGCTCACTCAGTATGGAGCAGAATTAGGGTACTCGTGCTTAGGATTCCCTTCCGACTGGACCTCACCGCAGTTTCATATACGGTCAACATGTGTCCGTTCAGCCGAGGAAAAAACGCCGGATATTACTGAATACGATGTCAATGTAATGCCACGTGGCAAAAAGTCGACGAAGACTAAGCAGATTCGGACGGGGGAGGGGTCAGGGTTCTCTGGCCCGGGCGGGGTTCTGGGATGGGCCGCTTGCCTCGCCCGCCGCACCAAAAACGATCATTGAGTCGTCCCGTCGGAAGGAGTGATCCGGGGTGTGCCGCTGGTTGAACCGGGCCGGTACGGCAGGCCGCGCCTTGAAGCAGCCCTCGCAGAGGTCGAAGCCTGCCTTCTCCGTGCAGTCTGTACACGTGTAGCGTAATCCTGTAATGGGGTACATCTGCACGGCAAATCGGAGCCGTTGGAAACGCTAATGGAAAGCGAGATGACATGAACACACTAATGCATGAGTAAAGACTCACTCCGCATAAGTCACATCCGACTGCGAAATGAACCATCGGGAACGGTACAGTCGGTTTCTCCACATCTTTCTCAGTTTCTGCGGCCGGAGGTGGCTCCACATCTTGCTCAGTTTCTGCAGCAGCTGCGACCGTCATCAACATATCAGTTTTGACAGATCGGTAAATAATCTGTCAGGCACGGCATGAGAGGTCTGAATGTCTACAGAACCAGAATTACCCGCAATATTCCTCATTTTTTCTAATGGTCCAGGGAGAGACAATGGTTAGACACTCAAATGATAGTGCGTGTGTGAGAGATAGAGAGATTAACCAGACGGGAGACTCTGAGTGGCCTGAAGAGATGCACTCCGAGCAGCAAACTCGACGGGGAATTGCTTCTCCAAGAAAGAATTAAGGCTGAGGCACACCAGCGGAGGATCGCCCGGGTGCAGAATCCCGCACACTAGGCATCTTAACCTTTCCTTCCTCAGGCTCAGCATACACAGCTCACAATAAACTGGACCCAAAGAAGTATAAGATATTTCTCACTTAGACTGCACTTTTGCTGATTTCTTTACTTCCACTTTATATCAATGTAGTAAGATATCATCACAATAAGCAGAAATTTTTCTCTATTTTTAGCTCTCACCATGTCCACAGTTAAGGACTGCAGGGCGGAAGAGGAATTGGCTGCAGCCAGCACAAAGAAGGTCGGAAATGGAAACTTGTTGGGGAATTTTGCAAGATGTATTACTGTCTTGTGGAGGGTTTTCATTTGTGCCTGTTGAGGAGATGTGTGTGTGTGAGAGAGAAAGAGAGAGAGAGAGAGAGAGATTTCATAAAGGTCACTTACGGCAGGAAACATCTTCCATGAACTGAGGGGAGAACATATTCCTCTCCTTTTCCATCTCTGAAAGGATGAAAAAAGTTTGGTAAGAAAAGAGGGTGAGAATTGAACTGAAACTTTGTAAAAATAAAGACACTGACAAACTGGATTCTGACAGTAATTTTAAATGTATCTATAAAACACATAAACCCATAATCGGCTTTCTTACTGTTATGATTTGCTTTTTCAGGATAATAATGCTTCTTCATTGGGTTTGACAATTTCCTCAACCACTGCGAATAAGCAGTGGATATTGTTTACTTTCTCTTAAAAAAGGAACAAAAGACATCGAATCAGAAGCTATCACAGGAGGTCGGAGTTTGAGAGCAAGTCACGAACTGTCATCTGTTCACCTCAACTACAAACCCCAACCCTATCTCTTACTGGAAAGGTCAGCTGTTCACTTAAAGAGGTTAGTTTGCTCCTGGCTCGCTAAGGGTGGAGGGAGGAGATGATGATCTTAGTGAGAGAGAGAGAGAATCAATGATGATGCAAAACTGCAAGATTGAAGCGAGGGACAGTGAGAGAGAATCAATGATGTTGTGGAAGAGAAGGGGAGAAAGAGTCAATGAAGATAAAGAAAAGGACAGAGAGGTTGGCCGCAGCAAAAAGTTAAGATGTTTTTTCTTCTGGTTCTCTCTCTGTTGATAGAGTCAGTTCAGATGTTTTTTCATGAACTTGATAGATCATTATGCAAGTTAAAGATGCCAGAAGTTGTGCATGACTCCATAAACATTATTAACGTTTACTACTTTATCTGCCATGCTACTGTTTGCATTTGCTAGCATAAAGGATCCTACCCAATGTGATCCAAATATTAGCTTCTTATTCGATCTTCCAGGCTGACAAGGGTTTTCCCGTGAAAACAATGAAAACTTCTCCTTAGTTGATAATTTGGCTAATTGGATTTTGGAAACTCACTAAGCACTTCTTCTTCCTGCTTCTTGTAATCTGATGGCTTTAATTTCCATAGAAGACTATGTAGCAATAGGCAGATGGCAGGGAAATATTTGTACGGCTTCCGGCAGATGGGACAATTGGACTCACTGAGACTATTCATCGCAAGGTGAATACACCAAAAGCAGGAGGTGTGGCCACAAGCTGAAATAAAGTAAAAGAGAATTACATAGGGAAAGAAAAGGAAATAGACGAAGGGGAAATGTGGGGGGGAGAGAGAGAGAGAGAGCAGAACAATATCAATATTTCTAATTATCACAACATGAGGTAACACTAAAAAAGCACTCACCCAGAACGACTGGCTTGAAAATGAGATTCCTGAAAACTGAATGAAAATTAATACGAACCAAGACATCGAAATTTGACTGAAAAAAAAAGATATACTGAAAAGGGTACTAGAATCACGGCAATATTGATACTAACTTTAAAAAAAAAGAGAAAAACACATAGATGATAGTCTGCAAAGAACAGTAAAAAGGGTTTTGATGCTATCCTAATCCAGAGTGACAGCTAGAGGATGTATAAAGGTTAAAAATCCTTAGGTATTAGAAAATTGTACAGGGAAACATAAAATTGACACAGAATATCGAGGAGTGGAGAGAAACACTTAAAATTATCTTTGAATTTATCTTGTAAATTATGCCTTATGGCATGGCATCATTCAATCGATTGTCAGCAGGTCATTAAAAACTACTGCACAAGAATCACAGCCCACCTTCTCTTTCAGTCAAATAAAGTTCACGACGTCTATCAAGCATATAAAGCATTTTTGTAACCCTTACTCCAGAATAGAGAAATAGCGCAGATTTTGTAAAGATTTAATTCTTTTCAAGAACGCTGAGCGGAGGGGGCCTCAAAATAAAGAGGGCGCCCAGAATCGGATCAAACAACAGATGAAGTAATACAAAAAATAAACCAAACGATGCCGTAAAGACACTTGCAAAAAATATGATATGAAAATCAGATTTAATCATATTTGACAATTCCTTCGCATGTAGCTATAACGGATCAAAGTTAGATGGCAATATTTATCGTAAGAGATCCAAATCAAATGACACTTTGAAACATAAACTAAAAAGGTCAGCGCCGGATATTACAAGCAAATGCAACAATCGAACAAGTCGAACTCTGCAAGAATGGATGCGGTAACCGATTCTATGGAAGCTTGACCAGCTGATGATATCGAAAAGCTCGTCTCTCCAGAAACCGGAGAATCCTCTCTCACATCCTCCATTCTTCTCCTCCCAAAGCTCGAGTCCCCGCAGATCAGAGGACCAATTTCCAACTCTTAGCTAGGCCAATATATTCCGATAATGGGTCGTCACAACAGAACCCATTTAAAGAATTTCTCATAATGGCCCGTCATAACAGAACCCATTTAAATAATTTCCCATGATGGGCCCTCATAACAAGCTCATTTTTATCTTTCCTCCACTGTTTTTGCCGCGTGGAAGGGGAAAAAGGCGAAACGCATGACCGTTTCCAGCCCAGTCTGTGACAGACCACGACGAGGCGAACCGGATTGAACCGGGGACAGGTCGGTGGACCCGAGCCGGCGACCGGGCATTACGAACCTAAACTTTCCGTACCCCGAACCTGAGGCTGGGACGACAAAAGAGGGAAACATCGTGAGCTGAAGCGGTGTTACCGTTCTTTGCGGGCGGTGGGAGCCGATTTGCGAGGCGATTTTGAGAGAAGGAAAGCGAAAGAGAGTTTAGGGGAGCATTCGCTTCTGTTTCGTTCACTGATCTCCAGGTCCACGTCCTTTCAAGTTCTTGATTTTTCTGACCGGATATTTTGGGGTGTACAAAGGTGGTGTGTTTTGTGCAATTGTCTCGCGCGGCGTTCATCTTCCTTCTGATCGTGAGGTTGACGGAATTAAGAGGGCGAGTAAGAGACCTTTTTTTGATTGCAAGGGGGATCCGTTACTCTGGCTGATTTTCGCCGCCGTCGTGATCAGACGGATACGGAAAGTTTTTTGTGCAGATCGAAATGGGTCGGTATCGTACGTTGGTAATGTGGCTTTGATCGAGCTCTATTTAAATTTTTGAGGTCAGTTCTCTGATGTTTTATACGTTAATTTCACATAGACATTTTGATCTCGCGCTTTCACTGAAAAATAAAACCTTATTATGTATTTACCTCCTATCTTTCTTCTCATAAATGTTTTTTTATCAGGGTTATGGCGCAGGGAATATGGGAGGCGGATAAAATGTATGTTAAAGACAACCATTTTTTCTCACTTTATCTTTGAATCCCTCCCGCTTCATCTGATTCAGATGTCTTTTACATACATTTCTATATTGAAGATACTTTTATCTCTTATCTCCCTCCCGCTTCTCTTCATCTCTTAGGCTTGATGTATACATCTACGACTATCTCCTGAAGAGAAATCTTCATGCTTCTGCAAAGGCCTTCATGACTGAAGGGAAAGTTGCGACTGATCCAGTAGGTATGTGACCGTTTCTATGTTGAAGTATTCCGCATGGTTTCAAATCACAGTCGGAAGTTTTCTGAAATGCATCCTGCCGGAGTATGAATTTCTGTTGATGAAGAAACAACGAAGCAGATCATTTGTTTGTTTCTTTTTATGAGTTGAAATATATATAGAATATAAATTATATTTTACCTGAAATCCAGCCATTGATGCTCCTGGAGGATTCCTCTTTGAATGGTGGTCTGTGTTCTGGGATATTTTCATTGCAAGAACTAATGAGAAGCATTCTGAGTCTGCTGCAGCATATATTGAGGTAATAAAAACTTGTCTTTCTGCGTTATCTATTTTTTCTTCACTTTCGAATGAATTACCTGCAGGTGCAACAAATTAAAGCAAGGGAACATCAACAGCAACAGCTTCAAATGCAACAACTACAGCTCATACAACAGAGACAAGCTCAACTGCGAAGAGATACAAATCATCCATCAATGGGTGGATCGTTAAATGGCATTAACTCAGATGGTTTATTGGGACCTTCGACGGCTAGTGTATATGCTGCAAAACTTTATGAAGACCGGATGAAGATTCCTCATGGTATTGATTCTGAGTCGTCTCAACAGTTTGATGCCAGCAGAATGGCGCTTCTAAAGTCAGCGACTGCCCATCAAGGGTATGAATTTTCTATGAAGTTTAGTGGGAGGGTGTTACTCTCGGATATAATTTAATATTTTGATTATACCATATCAGGCAATTAGTTTCTAGTAATGCTGGTGGTGGCCCTGGAAGTTTGTCACAGGCAAGATCTCAAATATCAACCCTAGTTTAGAATTAAATTTTCATTTTAAAAGTTTTAGATCTCTCAAGTGTATGGAGTCTTGTAGGATATGAAGAGCGAAGTCAATATGGGTGTCGCCCAGAGATCACCGTCTATTGATCCATATGGACAAGGACTTATGCAGCAAAAACCTGGACTTAATACTGCTGGTAAGTTTTTCGATGGATATGATGAGTTTTTCTATAGAAAATGCATTAATCTTGGCAATGTGCAATGTGGTGTAAAACATAGCACTTTTGAAACTCTAGAATTTTAATAATCTTGTTGATTTTGATGTTCTATATTTCAATATGTTATTTGATCAAAACAGTGTTACATTGTATTAAAATCAAACATTGGCACGGGGACGCCATTCTTTTGGTTGACCCTCTTTCTCTATTTAAAAAAAGGAAGAAAAGAAAATCAAACATAGGATTATATCAAAAGTCAACAATTGGATACAAAACCCATTGGCTATACATTATTCCATAATTGTGCTTTTTCTTTCTCATATAGGATTAAATCAAGGTGTTGGTGGGACTTCCACTCAAAGGCTGGCCTCTAACAGTGAGTCTTTTCTGCGAATCTTTGATCTTTCTTGCACTATGATGATTTCCCTTTCAATTATTATTCTTAGGGAATTGATCAATTGCGTCCAAGCATTGGGCCTCAGGTGCAGAAGCCATTTATGCCAGCTCAAAATCAGTTTCAACTGTTGACGCCGCAACAGCAACAACAGCTTCTAGCTCAGGCTCATCTTCAAGGGAACCTTGGCAGTAACCCTAATTTCGGTGACATGGACCCCCAAAGATTCAGGCTTTTGCAGCGCGGCGGCCTGGATGGTCAGTCTGCAGGAAATGATGGAGCTGTAAGCTCCACCATGCAATCAGGTTCGCCAAAAGTCAGACCAGATCAGGCTGAATACCTGTTAAAGGTCAGCTCATGTCCCTCCAATTTTTCTCATACTGTCTTTAACAGTTGTGTTTTTGCTCTTGTGAGTTCCAATTGATCTATGGACGGGTAATCAAATTTTAGCAACTATTCTAAGTTTGCCCTTTCTGATATCAAATTATTTGAGCTAGATACCTAGTAAATCTTATTTAAGTTTTTCAAATAGATGAAGATGGCTGCCCAGATGCAGCAATCCTCCTCTCAACCATCTCAAGAACAGTTGCAACAGCAACAACAGCAGCAACAGCAGCAACAGCAACAACAACAGCAGCAGCATCTTCAACAGGTTTTAAAAGACTAAAAATCTAGTTTTTTAAATACTTAAGTTTCTCTAAGGTTTTTTCTGATTCAGTCTTTTATTGTCAGAATAATAGGAAAAGGAAGCCTTCTTCTTCGGGGGCAGCAAACAGTACAGGGACGGGAAATACAGTGGGTCCCTCAAATTCCCCTCCTTCAACTCCATCCACTCATACACCCGGTGATGGAGGATCTTTGGCTGGAAATTTGCAACATATCAATAGCATGCCCAAGAGCTTGATGATGTATGGTAATGATGGAGCAGCGACGCTCGCATCATCTTCAAATCAACTGGTACTCCCTCTCTCTCTTTCATTGCCCTCCCCTTAATTATGAAGAAAAGTTATCTCTATATCTCTCTCCCCAGCCTTTCATCCCCAGAATGAAGCACCATTACAGCATCCCACACACACACACACACTCATTCTCTCTCCCCCCTCTATTTATTTATATTTTTATAAGAAAAGCATCTCTCTCTCTCTATTGTCTCTCTCAATCCCTCTCTCCCCTCTTTCTTATCTTCAGGAAGTGCATCACTTCAGTGTCATTTCATCTCTATGGATGAATTAAGAGTTTTTTGCACTTGTGTGTTTTGGTTTCTTGTTCTCTAATTTCCTATCCATAATGCAGGATGACATGGAACATTTTGCAGACGTGGGTTCCTTGGACGATCATGTGGAGTCATTTCTCTCACAGGATGATGTAGATGGCCGGGATATATTTGCAGCATTAAAGAGAAGCCCAGTGGACCATACAACCGAGTCGGCAAAGGGTAACTCTTCTATTAGAGATCACAACTCCTTTGATCAACTCATGTTACAGAGTTAACTTCATCCTTCAGGTTTTACTTTTAGTGAAGTGAGTTGCATCCGGGCAAGTAATAACAAAGTTGTTTGCTGTCATTTCTCCTCCGATGGGAAATTCTTGGCAAGTGGTGGCCATGAGAAGAAGGTTTTTGAATTACATATTCGTTCAGATCTCATAATCACATGATTTCTGCGGTGTAACTTAAAATTTTAAATTCTGGGTTTTTGTTTTGAAGGCAATAATTTGGAACATGGACACGTTACAAACTGACAGTTCTCAGGAAGAGCACACTCACCACATAACCGACATCCGCTTTAGGCCAAACTCCTCTCAGCTTCTGACTTCTTCACTTGATCGAACAGTTCGCCTCTGGAATGCTGCTGATGTATGCTTTACCTTCCTTGCCTGTTTTACCTCTCTCCCTCTGTCTGCCTGTCTCTCTTTCCCCCCTCTCCTCTTTCATGCTCTCTACTTCTCTCCTTTTCTTCTCTTCTCTGCCCACCCTCTCCATTTCTCTCTCCTTTCCTCTTTCTTTTTGTCACTCTCTCTGTCAGTTTGTCTATCAGCCTGCCCTTCAGTCCTGTTCATCTCTCTGTCTGTCTCCCTCTGTGTGAATTATAAGATCCGTAATTTTTATTTGTGTTGTTTTATTGATTGCTTAAATTTTTGGTTATTTGGATATTCACCTGGAGATTACTTTGATTGTTGCTTCTAATTGTAGCCGCACTTCTCTCTACACACATTTACTGGGCACAATTCTCCTGTGATGTCCATCGACTTCCATCCCAAGAAGACTGACTTGTTCTGCTCCTGTGACAAAATTGGAGAGATGAGGTTCTGGAACACCACCAACTTTGCTCTCTCTCGTGTCTCCAAGGTCCAGAATATTCCATGTTTGCTTTGAATTAGTTGACTGTTTGTCATCTTCAACTGATGACTTTATATGGTAGGGTGCTACGGGAAAAGTCAGATTCCAACCTAGGGTTGGTCAACTCCTGGCAGCCTCTTCAGAGAAGATGGTCTCTATTTTTGACATTGAAGCAGACAGGCAGATTCGCTCTCTTCAGGTAAAACCGTTACTGTTGTCATTTTTTTTTTTTTTTATGAAATATTTCATCTTTAGTAGAAACTGCAGTTTGAGGATTGAGGTCCCTCAAGATTGAGGGAGGAATCTACCTTGGCTTTTGGATCTGTCTGAAGGCAGACTTAGAAGGCCCAGAGTCAATAAAGCACGTTGATATTTGATTTTATGTTTTTTAAAAGAGAGGTAGTGAAACTAGCTGCGGTCCTTTCCGGCCTTTGCTTTCCAGACGCTGTTTGCTGGCTGCCACCTCTTGAGCTGCTGCTCTGCCATTTACTCTCTGGAGAAGTGAGGTTTCTGGGCCTCTTATGGCCCAATAAACAATGGGCTGATCACTTTGATTGAGCATCCATTTTGACTGTGATCAGGCATTCATTTTGATCAGGATCATCCTGAAAATCTGATCACACTGATCAATCCAAACGCTGACCCCTAGAAGATACCTATCCGCAAATGTTGCTTGGATTTCATATTTCTGACCCTGAACTTTGATTAACCTTACCAATGGGAACAATATGGAATCTTTTTGCTTTTACTAGTGTGGGAATCTTTTGAATTCACGGTTTGTAATTTTCTAGGGCCACACAAAAGAGATAAACTCCATCTGCTGGGACTCCAACGGAGATTACCTGGCATCTGTTTGTCCGGATTCCATCAGGGTTTGGTCAATGTCAGGGGAATGCATCCACGAGTTCAACTCCAGCGGGAACCAGTTTAACTCCTGTGTTTTCCATCCCAACTACTCCACTCTTTTGATCATCGGTGGTTACCAGGTGAAATTTTGTCTTTTATACATTTTTCCTGGACAAATGATTTCTTTCATCTTATCCTCTCGCTCTTTCTCTCTCTAACCTGTCTTTCTGTCTCTTTCTCAAATTGGCGGGTGTTTATTGTTGTCTTGGTAGACACTTGAGCTGTGGAACATGGCAGAGAACAAGAGCATGACGGTGCAGGCTCACGAGAACATAATTGCAGCCCTGGCGCAGTCATCTCACACTGGTATGGTCGCCTCTGCTAGCTATGACAAGTCCGTCAAGCTCTGGAAATAAAAACATTAGAATATAGAAAAGTCCATTTCCTATATAATCTCTCTCTCTCTCCCTCCCCTCTCTCCCCCAGCTTGAACCCAATTTCAATCGAATAAGAAGCTGGGAAGCCTCTTTTTCACTGTGTGGATACTGGGTAAGAGTATCGGGTTGATTGCTCAAATAGATAAACATTTTTAAGGGAGCCAACTGGCATGCCCCCTCTTGTTCAAGCTGTCTAACCCGAATCCTGATTGATGAGTATGGTAAATCTAGCTCTCAAACTTCATAGTAGCTGTCTAATTTTTCACTGTTCCTTGTCAACGGGCGAAAGAGGGCATTGAGAACTTAGTTCCAATTCATACACACCAGTCAACGTCATTGAGGGAGAAATTGAAATAGTTTGCATGGCCACTGAAAGAACACAGTAGCCAAGTTCCACTGGCCACTCTAAATCTGCAGAGTTACATTCAAACTCAGAGATCTCTTTAGTTTTGACAGAAGACGATGATGAATGATAGTAGGCCAAAGCCATTAGCCATTTCTAAGAGGCTTCAAACTATTTCCTGAACCATTTGACCTCCGTTATCTAAGATGAAAAATTTCACAGCATAGAAAATCTTTTGTCACACATGAAAAATATGATATTAGTGAACTATTCATTTCACAAGACGAGTTAACAACC
Source organism: Lemna minuta (assembly GCA_024174645.1). Lineage (NCBI taxonomy): Eukaryota > Viridiplantae > Streptophyta > Magnoliopsida > Alismatales > Araceae > Lemna > Lemna minuta. The sequence goes on along the minus strand of CM044108.1, from coordinate 1,713,650 downwards.
CATTCACAAACACAAAATGGCAAGTAGAATAGTTCTAGAAAAAAATAATTCATTGATTTTTAATGAATGGTAGTTCTGATCAAAACCTATAATCTCATTCTGATCATAAGATGGATAAAAATGAAAGGGTAAAAACATATGAGCCCATCTAGGGCAATTAATGAATCTAATAGATCATGCAATAGTGAGAAGTGTGTGGAGAAAAAAATTCAGAATAATGCTAGGCTGCCGAATGCTAGTAGACATTCTTGATGAATACAAATACCGAAGAGAATTTGAAGTTAGAGAAATCAATAAAAGCCCTTGCTACATGAGATTTTCCATTTTATGAGAGAGACCTCATGCATAATGCTATGAATAAAATCTTTTGTAGCGGTAAGTTGCACCTCTTATCAATGTTGGGATAAGAGGCACTTGATGCAATCTTAGCTGCGTAGCAAAACAAATTGGTTTATCAGGACTATCATGTGATGGGAGAGAAATCCAGAAAAAAATGAACATGAGAAAAATGAAACAAGACATGATCAACATCACCTTGCACATATTCTTATCCACAATCCTTTTGTTCCCTTGTGTTCAAGCTCCAATGATATCTACATTGTTCTTCTCCTAACTGATCTTCTCCGTATAGGCAATAAGAAGCCCTAGATAACTTGGCCTTGATCCATAGCAATCTTCTCACCATCAATTATCACATGGATTCAAAGAAGAGCAGAGATGACATGGGTGACCCTAGGGAAGGGAGTTGCATGGGTCCCCCTGAAACCTTACTCCTTAGGTCTTTGTATAGAGTTTTGTCATTTTTCTTAAGAACTCAAAATAAATATTTATATAACCTTGCGTCCAAGAACCTTATGCGTGAGAACCCCTAGGCCCAAGTACATATCATGTTAAGAACTCTATGGGCCAAATAACTCTTTGTGTGCTGTAGAAGGTAATGGGCGCTATGTTACTTGCATATGGAAGATATATGTAATTCTAGTTGGACCTATTGCAATTGTAAATCATCGCAAGACCTTTTTTTCTTCTTATATTATAGTTTTTGCGTTAGCTAACAACTTCAATGCAGTGTTTCCTAGAGTTTTTCTCCTCTTGGAACTCAGAGTAGACAATCCCATCTTGACCACACATTCACCTTCATGACCAGTCTGTTGTGTTCAAGCTTTGATGGTTTGGACTCACAGCTAGAGACTCATAGGTCATAATCAATGCACAACCAATTGTCCACAAGATGTTTTTGGTGTCTCAAAATTAAGGACCATAAATACAATTTGTGAAATGAATAAGACTAATTAAAAATTAAGTAAAATACCATTGAGGGATTCATATAGATTTGTTCAGTAAACTCGTTGTTTAAAAAGCACCAGTGATGCCTTCTGTTAGTGTCTCCATAAAAATGGTCTCTTGATCAACCATCCTCATCAAATGAGAAGTAGTCATTACTATTCTATTTGAATACCTAAAAAGATGAAATCATGAGATCGTCAATAACACATGATCACATTTCTAACCAATGCCCAATCGCACTTAATTGATGATTAATTTTTAAGTTTAGTTAATTGGTAAGGTGTTTTAGAATTTGATCAAATTGGATGATAAAAGTGAAAAGAGAAATTATGAAAATATTATATTTGATAAATTAGAAAATGTAGATCTTTCCATTGAATCAAATTTCCAAGCGATGTGGATTTAAAGCAGTGAAAAAGTCATAGAGAGATGTTAGAGAGAGAAAATCATAGATGAATGTCATTGTTGCGTATCAATTTCATGCAACAAATTTCTATGTCTCATCACTTACTATAGTGCTTAAGGGTCAAATCCTCAAGTAGCCAAGGTAATGAGTTAGATTCTTCTAGTGGAAAATGAGGGTGTGGAAAGAGGATGTGAATGTGGATTTTAACATGTTGAGAGGCATGTGAAGTTATGGATTTTATAATTATTGTTGATGAAAAATAAGATGGAATTAAAACTAGTATGACGGGGGTGAAATTGAGAAAGATTGAATGAAGAGATAAGGTAGGTGAAAGGCCACGATGAGAGTAGGATTTGAATGATGAAATAAGCTCATAATATCATCAAGAGATTTCTTACAAGAAACTCAAGATCATACACATCTAGGCTGAAATATGAGAGAGAAAGAGAGAGAGAGAGAGAGAGAGAGAGAGAGAGTCCATATCTCTCATGATGCAAATTGATGTGAGAGAGGAGCAATAAGACTACGTGGAGAGAGGAAGAAATGAAGTGAAGAAGAGGGAGGAAGAAGATGGCAAAAAATAAAATTCGTTTACAAATGGAAGAATTTTATCTTCTGAGAGTGCTAAGGCATCAAGCAGATGATGTCTTTCTTGATTTTTCTGGAAAGGCTCTTGTGACCATCTTGAAATGACATTTGAGAAATGTCATTTCAAGATAGTTCTAGATACTCTCTCTCACACAAACTCTCTAGTTTATTTTAGAAAAATTTCTCTTATGTCTAGATAAGCATAGTAAGACCCTCATTTGTATGGGACTCCCTTGCGTGTGTGCCTTAAGCTAGAGAAGGTTAAGTTCTTAACCTTGCAAGAGTCTTGGTGTCTACATTTGGTATTAGAGTGAGTCTGATCCAAGGGGAGCATCATGACAAGAAGAGGATAGATGTCATTATAGTTTGGTAGAACTCCTTTTGACAAGGAGTTTGGAGCTGCCAATGCCGATTTTAGTAGGAGGTTGGGTGATCCAATCCCCCCCAGTTCTCTTGAAGTATTATCCAAGACTAATTACCTAATATGGCATTACGGATGTAAAGTGCATCTAGAGGCATATGGTTTGTTGGAGGCAATTGAGTCCAACACAGTGCCAAAGAAGAAAGATCGCCACACATTGTTAGTAATATTAGAGGCACTATCAGAAGACATCGTGGCACTACTAGATATTTCCAAGATTGCCAAAGAGACTTTGAGAGTTCTTGAATACAATGTATGTTTTGGGGTAGCTTATTTTTTCAAGGCTAGAGTTGAAGCCCTTCAACATGAGTTTGAGACTATAATCAAGGGTGAAGAAGAATCAGTGGTTGACTTTTCTGGAAAGCTTTCTAAGCTTGCCACTCAACTATGAAGCATTGGGGAGAAGACAACGATGGAGTTTTACTCGCCAAAATCCTTAGAGCAGCCCTTGAAAATTTTGACACTATCACTTCATCTATTGAACATGTCGGTGACATGGATTAAATGTCGCTTGAGGAGGCCATTGGATCATTAAATATCTATGAAGAAAAACTTTGAGATCGGGAAGCTCGAAGAGAGGAGCAGCTTCTTCTATCAAAGGCCGTGGGGAAAACCAAAGCAAATATGATGAAGGTAGTTCTCATGGAAGAGTTCGAGTTTATGGATGGATAGGAGGATGCGAAAGAGGTAGAGGTGATAGCAAACAACATGAGCATGAAGATGAAGAGAGACCTTGAGAAAATTCCAAGGTAAAATGTTATAATTGAGAGAAACTTGGTTACTTTACCTATGAATGTCATAAGAGCAAGAAATTGAGGTCAAGGAGAAGCTACAACCCACTCTTCTCATGGGGATTATATATACTTTAGAATTTAGTTTACCCCAAGGAGTCAATGAGCAGGCAATGGATTAAGGTATGCGGTATCTAGATAATGGAACAAAGCAATCATATGACAAGCGATTGCTGCTTGTTTCAAGAGTTGAATGAAGTTTTCACCGGGAACAATGAGATTTGGAGATGGATCTACGACAAAGATTGGAGGATGAGTCTGGATCATGCTTTAGTGTCAGGATGGAGGAGAAATGAGGTTAGAAGATGTCCTTGAAAACATGCAATTTGTACATGAATTTACATGATTATTAATGCAATTTAAAGCATTAAATATTCTATTTGTCATGCATGTTATCATATTTTAAGTACATTTCTATCATTTTATGTAATTTCATGTTATGATCTATAAATATATCATTTTATGGATAATTATGCATAATTAAACAATGTAATTCTAATCCTATTTATATTTGAGATCATAATTATATTTTCATGATTAAATGATAAGAGAAAAGCTTTTTATTTACACTCATGTATCTTTCTAAATTTATTTTATAAGATACATGAGTGTATTTCTTAAATTAAAATTTATTCTCTTGCTATTTTAATATTATGAATTTTTATAATGAATCGAATTATTTTAAATATTATTGATGGAACGAATCGATGCGGTCATTAATTGCACACCGATTCGTGTCAAAAATAAAACCAAACTTACCAATTTAATGATTTAATTACGAATTGAGGGGTATAATGGTAAATAAGGGTCGAATCCACAGGGAAGTTAGGTATTTTTGAGAGATCTTTTGGAGTTTGATCAAATCGGACGATGAATTGGTGATAGAAAAATTAAGGAAAATGATAGATTTAGAAATATAACTCAAAGACGTATACACGGAATCAAAAATCACTCGATTTGGATTAGTAATCGTGGAGAAATCAAAGAGCGAAAAGTGGGATGATATTTCCAAAAATCGAAAGAACATAAAACCGAAAATTAACGATGAAATTAAACTAAATTACGATCCTAAATTACAAATTGATGCTACATGACGATAGATTAGAGGGAAAACATGTATTCTAACATGAGATAGAGATCGAAAATGATCTAATTAATCGCCGGATCGAGACTATTCATTCCACGATTTCGAAAACAAGCATCGGTGTTCAAGAGACAAATTCTCCTTAATCGATCGACGAAATCTCACTTTTAATCACTCCGTGGATGCGGAAAACGAGTCTAGAAGAGATTAGAAGTGAGAGATTCAAGGATGGAGGGGTGTAGATAGATCAATTTGATGAAATCATCCAAGAATGTCTTACAAAATCGAAGAACACCTTAATTTATAGGTGATTTGGGCGTAACCGTTAGATTAAATTCAATCGATGGTTCTGATGAAACGGTTCACCGTGAACCGTTTCACTTAAATCGTGACCGTCCGATCTTGATGGAGGGCTTGGATTAACCCACATGAATAAGCGTTATGAAACACATCACATCTGCTCCGTTGGATCACGATCCGGCGATCAGGATGCACCCCCGGACGTTAAATCTGGACCGTTATAACTCTTTAATTAAACACGTGGGCTGATGGTGATCCGGTGGTCCTCGTGTCTGCTTCATCAACACGTGACGATCCACACTCCTTTTAATCCAACGCATCGCCTTCAACCACGTGTCCTGCATTTAAAATTCATTGTGGAACTTAATCCCACACGGTAAAAAAGAAAGGAAACAGTCGAGTATATAAGGTGTGACGATTAAGAGGGTTATATTAAATCTAAAATATCGGATGTTTATATGTACTATAACCCTAATATTACGAGTAAATATAAATATGCACATGTGTCACATCCGCGCCACGCAGGCGCTCATGTGGGTCTGTGTGGCTCTATCACGTGGCCTTACGTGCCACGTCGCATCCACGTGGTCCCGTGCAAAAATAAACCCCATTTTTATTCTTTTTTAATTTTTTTAAATGATTTAAACTCAAAAATAAATTCATAAAATTCTGAAAAAATCCCTAAAAATTAGAAAATTCATAACTTTCAAAATAAAATTCCAAATTCATCAAGATTTTTTTCATTGGATCTGAAATTCAATTATCTATCATTATAAAAAGTCAAAAATATTTAAATAAAAAGATATTTAATTTCTATTTTAAAAATACATTCATTTCTTTAAGATATTAACTTTAGAAAATTAAATGAATGTTTATAAAAAAGATTTCTCTCCTTATTTAACTTTAAAAACCACTTATAATCTCAAGTAAAGATAGGTTATAAAATTATTTATCTTTAATTCATCATAATTAACCCTAAATTAAAGAATTTTGAGAAATGCACTCAAAGTATGATAACATGCATACAAATGAAATGTTTTATGCCTTAATTTGTATTAATAAGGGTTAATATCATAAAAAAGTCTGAACTTTATCAAATGTACCAGATATGAGTCCGAACTTTTTTTTTGTCAGATATGAGTCCGAACTTTTCAAAGTATCCAAATAATATGAGTCTCAACTTTTCTTTTCTCATATAAAAGTCTAAACTTTTCAAAGTGTCCAGATATGAGTCTGAACTTTATTTTTTCCAGAAAAGAGTCCCGTTGCTGACGTGTACAATGCGGAGAGTCCACGTGGGCAGCCGCTGCCCCCTGGTATTGATCTCTTCGCCCGGCCCCTGCGATCGCTCTTTCGTTTCTTTTTCTTCCTCTTGCGAGTTAGCATCGGACGAAACAATGCTTTGCGATCTATTTATTTAAACCAGTTCGTCCGCCCAATCTTCTTCCTTCCCCCCTTCCCTTTGCGACACGTTTAATCACCTTCCCCCGTTCCCTTCGCGACACGTTGGAAATGTTGACGGTGGACTTGCCATGGGGGTTCCGGGGTTCATCGGGGACCACTTCCGCCTCGTTGTCCGAGCAGAGGAAGACAACAAGCTGAGGAGAAACAGGTCGCAGACAAGATTTACAAAGAGATGGAGAGAATGCTAATTTTAGGAAAATTTTGCCGAGCAGGATCCCCGTGTTTTCTTCCCGGCAAGACGTAATTGATTTGGAAACACCTGGGATGAGGGTGGCAAGAGCTGGATCCTCTCGTTTTGGATGGAAGAAGACGAGGGCCGAAAGCGGGTGTCTCTTGAGGAGGGTGGAGGTGGTGGGATCTGTGGTCTGCAGCAATTTGCTGCCACGAGTCTGAATTTCCAGCCAGACGTAATTGATTACAGATCATCGAACCCTAAAGAAAAAAAAAGTTACGAGTCTCTATCAGGTCAAAATCTCCGAGCTTCAGATGTTTTAGTGAATTGATTACCTTGGTCAAGTTCACCATGAACACGCCCACGTCGGATCCCTTCAGAACGTGGAACTCCTTATCCGTGATGGCGATGCTCTGGCCATTACAATTCTGTACATCTGGTTCAGCATCTAGAATGTTGAAAGCCTTCCCCTTATTCCTTTTCTGCTCTTCCGTCTTCTTCTTCCCGTTGTCACCTCCCAACGGGCGTCCAACTCCAATGAGCGCCTCGAAGATCCCTTCCTTCCACCCGGGGGCGTCTTTCTCCTTCTCTCCAGTGAATGGCACGATGAACGGCGGCCTATCCACGCTTTTGAGCGCCGAGATTACTTCTTCGGAGACCTTTTCAACTCAAGGAGAAGCAGAAAGTGTCATAATCGAAGCTATGCGGAGGGATTACTTTTGATACTTACCCTGAAACCCATCCGCAGGACTTGTTCGTCGAATCCTCGGATTAGATCTGCCAAGTTCGAGTACGCTCCCGTCGTCAGCTCCTGAGTCTGCACTGATGATTATCACCTATCTACTACACAGAGAGGAATTGGCAAAAACGAATGACTTATAGCCGAAGAATCAGATGTCGGGGGAGTGAAGATGGCGTGGATTCTGAGTTTCTGCCTCAGCGGGTCTGGATGACTCCTCACGTAGAAGACGGAGCCAGAACCGATTCTATAGATGTCGCCCTTCTTCAGGTCCAGATCAGTCGCTTCTCCGGGACTAATCCAGCTGATGGTTCCCCTACCTGCGAACATCAGACGCGCGGAAAAATAAAATAAAATAGGGAAGTATTTCTAATCACACAGATGAATGCTTCTGCGACATCATTCACCTGAATGCACGTAGAAAACCATGTCCGTGTGTAGGTGAAGAGGAATAAGAAGAGACTGCGGCTCCAAGGCGAAGAACTGTAAGTGGTACTTCCTCCCAAATCCATCGCCTGCATCGACGGTGGAGATGCTTCCGCAGTCTGAGGAGGCGACGGTCTTCCTCTCAACCGCCGGGAAGAGGGGTGCGGTGCAGAATTCGTGCTCGACCCGCGCGGAAACAGCCGGAAACGAAGAGGGCCAAAGCAACAGGAGTAGCACCAGAGGTAGGGAGGAAGCTGATATCGACATTGCCCTTCTCTTCTACGTGGGAAGAGGTTGGTTGGGCTGCTATATAATCAGAGGTAGCTCGCTACCCTCGTGGCGTTCCCGAGCTTCTTCTCTGCATGGCTTCCACGTCGCTGGAGTCTACTTACAAGTGTTCAATGGCCTCTTCTCTTCGGCACTTGGTGGTGAGCGAGGACCGGGCCCGATGGAAGAGTTTTGTTTGGGTCCATTATGGAATTTTCCGGCATCCATATTCTATATCTCCGCAGAAGTCAACGTCGGCTGCGTACGCATTACGCTCCGAGAGAAAAGAATTGTCGGTCGCAGAGAGAAAGATCGGCGACAGAGAAAAAAAAAATTATCCTGCAGTCTACGTGGATCTCTCAAAGCGACATAGAAAAACGGAATATGTTCTTCGGCCATGGCCCCAGTGCTCGTCTAATTCTCAACTCTCTCTGTTCAGGGTCCACGGACCGGACGTAGAAGTTTGAGCGTAGAAGCGCGAGACGGACCAGACGACCATTTTCCGCTCAACCGCCCGATACCTCTCGATGAGTCTTCTTCTCCTGAAATCCCTCCATGCTATATCGAAGAATTTTGTGGATAGGTAACCCTAGATCCATGGCGGACCAGGTTCTCCATTACTCAGAGGGGCCCTAAAACTACTGTTGAAACCTTAGCCTCTGATGTCAGCTTCATCTCTCTCGCGCGCACATTCTCTCACTTTGAGGCAGAAGAGAAAGGAGAGGAAGCTTGTATCTCACAAAAGAACAAGGTTTGAGATTCTTTCAGCCACCTCCCTCCTCGCCCGTAAAGCTAGGTAAGATCGTCCACTCCGTAAAGTCGCCCTTTGACACTCACCGGTGGGGACGATCGCGCCGACGCAAAAGGTGCGTCGTGATGGTATCCTCATTCGACGAATTAATGCCAGAAAATCGAGTTAAAACTCGCATTTTGATCGGTTGATAGCTTTCACCTGGTGCCGTTTCCTGACCTCTGAGTGCTCCGGGATAATTCTATCGTCTCCTCGAGGTGGGGGACGGCTGTGTAGTGATAGAAAAAGGAAGAAGTCGTCTCGGAGAAGACTTCCACGAAGAGCTCCGCTGGTTTGCAGATCAAGCGTCACTTTGACTCATCTCGTTACCCATCCATGGCCTTCATCATATATCCCCTCCTCGAGAATCCCTTCCCCTTGGTCATCATAGCACAGAGGTAGAGAGAGGAAGGAGGGCAAGCGCATCTGTCTTCCGAACTTTCTCTCTCCTCCATGAGATCTTCCCAACTCCAAGTTGGGTCCTCAACTTCCAAGCTCCAGCAGTTCCCTCTGAGCTGGGACTTTCAAGAATTAGGCTTACTCGAGGATTCTCTCTCATTGATTCCGTTCTACGAGCCGACTTCCGTCCTGGACCCTCATCTCAGCTCCAGCCCCGCCGTCTCCGAACAACTCCTCCATGAAATCCCTTCTCTTCCTCCCTGCTGCTGGGACGACCCTCCGCGTTCCTCTTCCGAGGACTGGGATCTCGTCACCCTGTTTCTAGGCAGCAACGGAGAACAAAAGACCGAGACTGGCCCTCCGCCGTCCTCCAGACATCTCCACCAGTTCCTCGACAACCAGACTTCGTCTCCTCTTCCACCATTACCTGTGCCGACACCTTTTATTTCTCCGCCTTTGGACAGCGCGAGCTTCGACAGCAATATGATACTGCTGATCCGCGCCGCGCAAGCAGTGGAGGCCAATGACGCGGCGACAGCGAGAGCAATATCAGCGCAGCTTAGTCAGCCGATATCGTCTGCCGCCGCCTCCGGAGGACGCCCGGTCTAGCGCGCAGCTTTATACTTCCTGGAAGCTCTGCAGTCTCTCCTCAAACGCAAACCCTACGGCTTGGCTGAAACTCTCCAGTCTCCTACTGAGATGGTGCAGCAGATTACCGCCCACAGGGCCTTCTCCGAACTCTGCCCAGTCTTCCACTTCACGTGCTTCACGGCGAACCAGGCGATTCTCGAAACCCTAGACAGGTCTCGCTCCATTCACTTGATCGACTTCGACGTGGGTTTAGGCGCACAGTGGTCTTCCTTTCTGCACGAGATCGCGGCGGCGCCGCCGCCCTCCATTCGCATAACCGCCATCGTTCGAGAGGAGTATTCGGCTACCAAGTTATCAGCGGAGAATCTGCGAGACTTCGCTAAAAATCTTGGACTAGAGTTCACTATCGAGTTCGTCCGCGCGGGTTCGCTTGGGGAACTGCGACTCTTACCAGGTGACTCCGTGGCTGTGAGCTTGACTCCATCTTCGTTCCGCCTCTTTGGCAACACCAAAGACACGGCAAGACAGCTGCTCCGCTTTATCTCTAATGTCTCTCCTCGCGTGACTGTGTTCGCGGACACCGAGTCCTCGAGCCACTCTTCCTTTCGCCGGTGCTTTGTCACCGGTCTCGAGAACTCGTCGGCGCTTCTCGAGTCACTCGACTCTGCTGCCGCTTCCGTCGCGATCGAAGACGAGCAGATGAGAAGAATAGAGCAGTTTGTGGTGAAGCCCAGGATTTTTGAGTCTCTTTATACGTCCTGGAGTTTTTCCGGGGCTCCGTCTTGGAGAGATCTATTCCTGGCTGCATCAATGAAGCCGATACCCTTCAGCAGCTTTGCGGAGTCGCAAGCGGAGTTGCTGATCGCAAGCTTTCCGTCCCGCGGGTTCCAGGTGGAGCGGCGGGATTGGTCGATGGTGCTCGGCTGGCGCGAAAAGAATCTTGCATGCGCGTCGACGTGTCGCAAAGGGAAGGGGGGAAGGAAGAAGATTGGGCGGACGAACTGGTGGCTGCTGACGGGGAAGACCTCCCGTGGCTGCCACATCGTTCCACTCTTAGCCGGCTGCCCACGTGGACTCTCTGCATTGTCCACTTCAGCAGCGGGACTCTTTTCTGGAAAAAATAAAGTTCAGATTCATATCTGGACACTTTGAAAAGTTCAGACTTTTATATCAGAAAAGAAAAGTTGAGACTCATATCTGGACACTTTGAAAAGTTCGGACTCATATCTGACAAAAAAAAAGTTCAGACTCATATCTGGTACATTTGATAAAGTTCAGACTTTTTTATGATATTAACCCTATTAATAATCATGTTTTATCATGTTAAGATTGCATGTTATCACACCCCCCCCAACTTAAATGATTGCTAGTCTCTTAGCGATTTTACTATAGAATCTCCCTAGAAAGTCCTTTCCACTTCTCAATCCTACTACTAAAGAGGTGAAATATATAATGTATGATTACTCTTCCTCATAGTGTGGACCATAGTTGATGCAGGACCAACGGGGTGAATCGGTCCGGCGCTAATATCCTCTAAGGGGAAACTAGGAGTGGAAGAACTACGTGTCTAGATGATGTTATGAAATCCTAGATGTCCTCAAGCAGTCAACCTTCCGGCGCGTCGTCACAGTGCTCCTGGGGTACGCCGAGTAGGATGGGACGGGAGTCCTCCCGGATCCGTCGATGCAGGAGGGAGAACAACCTCGGGTCGTCGGGGGAGCTCGATCGTCAACCCGGCGGCCGGGTCCACGACCCCAATCCCGAACCCTGACGTCACTCAGCCTAACTAGGTCCGAGGGCGGTAGAGACAAGTGCGGGAGATACTGAAGGAAATATAGAACTTCAAAGTAAGAGAAAGGGGATGAGTGCCTAACCTGCGGGGCGCGAGCCCGGTCGGTCGGGGCGGGGGAGGTCGTCAGGCGCGGCAGCGATGTCGGACGCCGGGGCGAGTCGGCGAGGGAGCGCGGAGGAGCGATCGGCGCAGGGCGGGGCGATGACGGATCGTGGCGAGTAGGACGGGTCGCGGCGAACACGGGAAGGCGGGAGGCGGCGTCCGGGGCCGGTTCGGAGCGATCTGGGCCGGTTCAGGGCGGTCTGGGCCGGTCTGGACCGGTCCCGGGACGGGCTCTGGACCTGGCCTGGGACGTGTGGGCCGTGCTCGGGCCGCTCGGGACCGGCTTCGGGCTGTGCCTGGACCTGCTCTGGACCAGCTGGGCGGTCCTGACGGTCTGGACCGGTCGGATTCGGGCCGGTCTGGACCGGGTTGGGGCCGGATCCGGCCTGTGGCGTCTGGGCTGGTCTGGTTGGACCGGTCTGGGGCGGCCTGACCAGGTCAGGTGCGGTCCGGGCCGGTTCGGCTGGCTCGGACCGGCTTGAGGGGGAAGGAGGGCCGATTCCCGCTGAGTCGACTCAGCGGGAATCGTCCATTTCGTCCTTCGTCGGTTAGGGTTCCGCTGCAAAGAACAGGGCGGCGCGCGGCGAGGGACGGCGAGGCGGCGCTTCCGGTGGGAGGAAGGGGGCGCGAGGGGCTTGCGAAGGCGGCGGTGTTGGCGTACGACCAGCAGGAGGCGGCGGCGTCGGCGGCGGATCGCGGCGGCGACCGGGGGTGTTGACTCGCCTGCGCGGCGGCGATGGCGGCGGCCTTGGGCGGCGATGGCGGCGGCGGCTGAGTTCGGCGGCGGCGGCGGCGGCGACTAGCGCGGCGGCGGCGGCGGCGGAGCTTAGAGGCGGCAGCAATGGCGGCTTGGAGCGGCGGCGATGGCGGCGGCGTTCAGCGAGTCCGGAGTTAGGGCAAGGAGTGGCGGCGGAGGCAGCGGCGGCGGCGGCGGCACGATCGATGCGGCGGCGGCGGCGGCGGCGTCGGCGGTTGGACTCCTTCCCTAGCTTTCCAGGAGTAGCCACTCGAGAAGAGGTTCTTCCTTCTTTTTTTCTCAAATGACGGCTAGGGTTTGTGGGGGGGTCCCTTCCCCTCTTATAGAGCCCTTGGCAGGCCAAGAGAGGAAAGGGCCCACTTGAGGCCCACAACCCACACCCATACTCATAGAAATAGAATAAAAGGTTCACAAAAGGGAAAGGGCCTTAGGCTAGGGTCCCGAAACAAAGGGAAACCCACCCAACGGCCTAAAGAGAGAGAGAGAGACATGGAAAGGCCCGCTTAAACACGTGCGGGCTAAATAAAGTCATAATAAAAGAGAAAACGGGAAAGATAGCTCTACGCGCGCGAGCTCGTGGCGAGAAGAGGGTCTCACTTGGTGTAGTGAAACTCGGGATCCTTCGTCTTCGCCTGTCGAGGGGGCTGGACGCGCGTAGGTGTCGGCTCCACCGGCGCCGTAGTGTCATGCCTTGGTGGCGACGGGGGTCGTACGCCACCAATAGTGATCTAGATTCTATTTCTAGGTTGACTTCTTTAGTGCATATTAGGGTAGTGCTCATCGGCTAATGCTCGAGTCTAATTCTCAATTGTGATCGAGGTGAGCATATCTTGGGTTTAATGCTATGGGTATGAAAAGATCCTTACACTCTCATGAGTTGATGTAATTCCTTACCCTCTCCATAGCATCTTTTCACGGATGCTTCATGGCTCTTCAATGTTCCACAGCAGGAAGAGGATGCGTGGAATAATTTTGATCTCCTAATGACCTTTGGCAGTTGTAAACGTTGGGAAGGTGGTTACGTGGTCGGTTAGTAGTAATCGGACCAAGCCTTCATAATCTTCAGAAGCCGTAGAGGTTTTGCTCACGTGAGAGGTAGTACTCATTATTTGAAGCTTCCTTTATGCTCTTCATGATTGGTTTCATACATCTTCATTGCTCTCATGATGACCGAAAGATGAGATGTGTAAACTCATTGATCTTGTGATGATCTTGGCGGTTTTGGGTAGTTATGAGGACGGTCTTTTGGCAGATTTCATATTAAGTCTTCATCTTCTCCTTTAACCGTGAAGATATTTATCTTCACGGTAGTTATGGCTTAACAACGAGACTTCCTTCCTTAATTGAAGCTGGCTATCTTCATATAAACTGTCTTCTTGCTGATTGATCTTCATAAATGCTTACCCAGCCTTGAATTTGGGTTTATTCATGCATGGGCTTTTGTCTTGAAAGTAGAATCCGAAGATATTTTATTTCATAAGTATTAATATATAGATCTCCCCTATGCTTCTAACTACGGGTGGGTATTCAAAGAAAGAAGAGGGCATGACAACAAAGATGCTCCTATTATTTTTGAGATCATTCATTTATACATAGGAACCTATGATATAGTGAGTAAAGTTTGGATGATGAGGAACCTATATCATGGTAAAAGGTGGTTGACTTGGTCCAAATATGGAATTCTAGGTATTCTAGGTATACTAGGGAATAAGGCTTAACTTCATATGAACAAGTCAATCTTTAGATCAGAATAAAATTGGAAAAAGAGGGAAGCTAAGACCCTTTGGATCTACACTCTCTTTTAATATCTTAGAGAGGTCTTCTTCATTCATTTCATGAATGGATAATTTCTCAAACTTGTGAATAAGGAGGAGCATGCTATTTTGTTTCTGTTAGGGAATGAGTTCTCTTCCTTAGTTCATACCTAGGTTCACTTGGAACCCTTGTGTCCTTGTGTTGAAACGATTCTCCATCATTATTAATGCAAATTAAGGCATAAAAAATTCCATTCTTATGCATGTTATCATACTTTGAGTGCTTATTTATCATTTCTTACAATTTTAAGTTATAATATCAAAATGTATTATTTTAGGGATAAATTATGCATAATTAAAAGAATATATTTTAGAATACACTATTCCCATATATATTTGAGATTATAATTGTGTTTTAATGTTAAAGTAATAAGAGAAAGTACTTTTTATACACTCATATATTTTTCTTTGTTTTAATTTCCATGAGAAATCAATATATTTTTGAAAGAAAAATGTATTCTTTTTGTTATTTATTAAATTTGACTTTTAAAAGATAGATTATTTAATTTCTTATTCAGAAAAACAAATTTGGATGAATTTAGAGTGGTATTTTGAAAGTCACAAATTTTCTAATTTTTGGGGATTTAAAAAGAATCTTTTATGATTTTCTATGAATTTAATTGAATTTATTTGGATTTATTTTGAATTATAATATAAAAAAAATATTAAAATTCGCGCTGAAGTAGTCAGGGGCGAAAACGCATCGCCACGTGGCGAATGCGTATGCATTTGTGGGCATCTGTGTGTGCACATGTGTGCGTGTATGCTTAGTGAGATTAAGCACCTTTTTAAGGACTTTCGCTAACTCACTAATCACTTATACCTTATATACTTGTCAATTCGCTCTTATTTTTTTCATGTGGGATTATTTGTTTATGTTTTTATTCGATGGGTGACGTGGCACAATCTTGAGCAGATGATCACACGATTTAGTTGCGATCGTCGATTTTCCCTTATTGGAGGGGGTACATGGCTGCATATGATGAGGTGACAAATTTGTTTTAAAATGAATTAATTTTCAGCCGTTCATCTTGGGAGTTATAAAAGTCAAGATTAAAAGTGCTCGATGAACTCCCTCGAATCACGTGGACTCACCTCGAACGCTTGATGAAAGATCAAACGACAGATGTTAAGCGACGCTTCTTCTTCACGTGCGATGTGGCAAAATCTGAGCACTCTATCTTTCGATCGAAACGGACGCAACTTAATGACAACGATTTGCATCCAAGCATTTTCATCTAAGCCGTTGATTGAAGACGAAAAGCCAAATCCAATGGCCATGCCCAATTTAGCTTATAAATACACATGTTCTTCGATGATGTAATGCATTCAAGGGTGTTTCGAGTAATCGAACTGTTTAGACATCTTAATCCTTGAATCTCTTGTTTCTTTGTCTTCTAGATCAATTTTCGCATTGAAGGAGTGTTTGAAAGTGAGATTTTGTGGTGAGAATAGAGAGAAATTTTCTTCTTAAATGTCGACGATCGTCTTTGAAGTCGTGTAATGAAAAGTCATAGATACGACGATTAATCGGATAATTTCGAGGTATATCTCAGGTTAGAATTTGTGTTTTCCTCATAATCTATTTTCCTATAATATTGGATTTTCATTTCGAATCGTAGATTAGGTTAAGTTTAGAATATATTTTTTTTTTCTCTCTCTTCGCTTTTGGATTTTCTACCTAATTTTTGCTTGTTGATTTCTCCTTGAATCTTGATCTAAATTGAGTGATTTTTGATTCCGTGGATTCTTCTTTGTCTTTTATAAATATCAATATCCCTAATTTCTCACCTCAATTCATCATCCGATTTGATTGAATTTGAAGAAGTTACTCAAAAATACCTTAATTTTTCGTGGATTCAACCCTTATTCACAACTATACTATCTAATTTGTGAGTATTTCTCAAAATTGGTGAGTTTGGAACCTGTTTTGACACAAGTCTGTGTGTATTCAACAACTTCACGGATTCGTCTTGTTAGACTTTGGTTTGGTCTAGAAAAGAGAAGCATGCATAAAGCTAATTGATTATAGCGATAGTGATTATGCAAGAGATCTAGATGACAAGAAGAGCACAACTGGAATGTCTTTCTTTTTAGAAAAAAAATTGATATGTCGGGCCTCTCCAAAACAAAAGATCATGGCTTTATCATTATCTGAAGGCGAGTATGTCGCAGTCACTACTGCAACTTGTCAATGAATATGGTTAGCAAGATTGATCGGAGAATTGATAAACAAGGACGCGATAAAAATAAAGCTAATGGTTGATAATAAATCAGCCATTGCATTGTCCATGAATCCGGTGTTTAACAATAGGTCTAATCACATAGAGAATTTCATTTCATAAGGATGAGCTTAGAAGAAAGGAAGATGTAGCTGAACTGTGTAAGCTTAGAGAATCAATTAGCGGACTTGTTTACAAAGGCGTTGGGAAGACAGAAGTTTGAAGAGCTTGACCAAAGATTAGGCATATATAAAGTCCAGAGAGGCATCACCCTTGGGAGGGAGAGTAAAGGCATAAAGTGATGATGCCTTTCTAGATTTCTCTTGAAAGGCTCGTGACCATCTTGAAATGATATTTGAGAAATATCATTTCAAGATAGTTGTAGATACTCTCTCTCTCACACAAAACTATCTAGTTTATTTTAGAAAATTCCTCTTATGTCTATATAAGCATAGTAAGACCTCATTGTATGGATAACTTCAAGGAAAGAAGTTAAGAGAGCTATTTGGCTTAGAGACTCCCTTGTGTGTGCGCCTCAAGTTAGAGAAGGTTAAGTGCTTAACCTTGCAAGAGTCTTGGAGTCCTCCATGTGTGTGCACACACACGTGGAGGAGCTTCTGCATAGAAGAAGCAACATGGAGAAGAAAAGAAGAAGAAAGACGAGGAAAGTGAGATGGACGAAACTTTGGAAAGAGATAGACGAAATGTTGGGAGAGAGCTGAGAGAGAGCTAAGAGGGGAAGGGGGAGAATGGTAGAAGAGAGGAGAAGAAGGAGAAATCATAGACCGAAGAAATGTTCTTTTGTCATCATGATTCTTCTGTGCGTGAGAGAGAATGGAGGAAGGTGGCGTGGAGAGGAGGCGAGAAGCATGCAGTGGAGAAGAATGTAGTGGGCAAAAAATTCTCTTGCTCCTCCACGTATGCACACGTGCACAAGAGTACAAAAGATAGAGGGAAGTGGGAAGAAGAGGTGGCAAGGCAAGAAAGAAGAGGAAGAAGCATGGAAGAAGAAGAATGAGGAAGAGGAGGTGATGAGGGAGATGGATGCAGTGCAAAATGGAAGGGTGAATCATGGCAACGAGTCGCTACAATAGATGAAAATGTTTTCTTCTGTCACACGAGAGAGATAGACAGAGAGGAGAGGTGGGGGGTTTGAGAGAGAGAGAGGAGATTTCTCTCTCTCTCTCTCTCTCTCATTCTCTCCTCTTCTCCTTTACACACATAAGTGCATGCATAGGAGATAAGGAAAGAGGGAAGAGAGGGGAGAAATCTCCTTGTCCTCACCTTTACACGTGCATGTGAACATGCAAAAGCAGGAGGGGAGATGAGGAGAGGGAAAGGAGGAATTTCCTCCTCCTCCTCCCCTTTTACGAGTGCACGTGCATGCATGGAGGAGAGAAGGAAGAGAGGGAGTTGGGGAGAACGAGAGAAAGAGGAGAGAGAACGGGAGAAGCGCCTCTCCTCGTGACATAATTTTTTCTGTTGCCGAGAGAGAGAGAAAGAGCCTCTCTCTCTCTCTTATATATTTTATTTTATTTTATTTTTATATAAAAAATCATGTTAATAATTTTAATTTCTATAAATTCACAAAAATATCTACAAATGTCAACTTCCTTATAGAAAATAAATGTATTCAATAAATTTCATGATAATATGCATTTATAAAAATTTTCATATCAATAAAGGCATTTTAATTGGGAAATAAATAGATATTTTATTTTATAATAAAAGAAGATTATATTCTTGATGAATCAATGTCATTAAATGCTCATAAAATGTAATTAATTTATGAAAAATCAAGATTATACTTTCAAACATAAGAATTGTCATTTTAATAATTTTTAAATCAGGATAACATGCATTTATGATTATATTTTTGAGAAGAAATGCATAAAATGCATGATATTAATGCATGAAATTATATGTTATCAATCGTCATCATCATCATTGTCATCATCATCATCATCATTGTGAGAGGCAAAAGAACACTATCAAGACTAATTCTAGGAATTCAAGGGTGTAATTAAGGGTCTAGGTCATTAAAGGTGTGAAGAAAGGCTAAAGATGGTACAATTCATTTTATAAAATAATCATGGAGATCATCCTATCTTTTTGGGGGCAACCACTTCACTAAGCTAAGTCAAGGTAAGTCAAAGTTGGTTAGCTTCTCTATTTAGGGAAAATTTTACCAACCTATATTAAAATCCTTTTAAATTAAATTATTTTAAGTTTAAAATGAAGTGGAGGTCACCCTCTTTAGGTGGGCATCCTCAAGGAGGAGCTGGGTAGTCACCTTTTTAGGAGGTGAGGCCCATGTCTTTAGAAATGGGGATTATTACTTGCTTTTGAGGAGGTGAGACTCATTCTTTAGAAAAGGGGTTGGGGACACCTCATTTAAGGGTAATATTACCTCTTTGAAGAGGTGACCACACCCTTGAATGTCCTTGGGGTTGTCCATCTTGAAGCTTGATCATAAGAGTGAAAGATCTATACCCTTGGTCTCCTAGAACCCTAATAGACCCTCTCTACATAAAGCTTTATTTTCTTTCTCCTCTCTTATTTTTTGGCTCTCTCTTAGAATTAGGATACCATAAGTAATAGGAGAGGAGGTTAAGGCCCAAAGGAGAGCATTTCTTGATGCTTAATATTATAGTGGAGAAGAAATCAAGTGAGGATCGCAATCGGAACACATTAAGCATCACTCGGCCTATGACAAGCATCGCGACAGTGTTTATGTAACAATCCCGGATTGAGTTCTTGTTTGTGTTCATCTCCATAAAAATGTAAACTTGCATTTTATTTTCATTTTTCCTTTTTATTTTCCTTTAATGTATTAGCTTTTACATCATCCACACTCGCAACACTCTCTCCCTACCATTGCGCATTGATTCATCGCTATCACCAACCATTTTTCTCACCTTGTCATCATCTCACCCCCATTTCATTTCTCCTTATAATAATTTCCCATCTAAATAATTATTTCTCTCTCAAATTTCATATTATTAATATTTTTATTGAGTAAATTTATTTTTAAGAGGAAGTTGAAATTTTTCTTGTTATTTTGAAAAATTTTGAGAGTTTTTAGAGGTCAAAATGACTCCCAAATGATTTTTTATTTAGAAAAAAATAAAAATTTTTATTTTTAAAAGGAATTTGGTTACAGGATGTGACGTGGTGGCCCACAATTGTCCGCCATGTTTATAAATTAGCATGCATGCATCGATGCTTTATATTAGGGATGCCACATTTTGATTGATTGACATTAGGTCAATGCATCAATCAATCAAACTGTGTTGTGAGCCATCAATGTCATTTACAAATCATCGATTGATCAAAGTCAACAATATTTTAGAGAGAGAGAGATTAAAAGAGGAGGAGAAACACATACAGTAGATATGCTAAATTTTGGCCAATTTCTATTCAGTTGTGGGAGTGTTTTTTCCAATTCTCATCATAGCTTACGGGTCTGTTCCTCCATGATTATTTGTTTGCCTAGGATGATCCTCTCTTATCATAGCTTGGTGATGGTGAAATTTTTTTGTGAGAATTCTTTCTAGAGATGATGTGGAGCTTCGGCGGGGATTCTGGCTTTGGCCATCACCACTAGGAGTGTCTTCATCAATGATGGCAACAACAAAGACAATATCCATGCCAAAAATCAACTCTATTTCTCTTTTATCCTTTTAATTAATTTTCTCCTTTGAGACACTAAGATTCATAATCAATGATATACAAATTTTAGCTCTTTTGGTATCTTTGCCTTTTTAAAATCATGATTTCAAAACAATGGGAGCCAATCTTCTCAAGTTTTATATGACCTCTTTTTTTGTTACAATTCTAAGGCACAATGGGGTCTTGGTTACCTAGTTTGTGTCTTCTTAATATTTCTTATTTGGAAATTATAGAAATTCTCATTTTCATTTGGAATAATGATGCATTTTTAGGATTGGTTCAGTCACCTCTCTTCTTTGTTGCAACTACATCTGAAGGTGAAAATAGCCAACACTACTATAAAGGTTTCTTGAGTAGGAATTCCACTTTTATGACAGCCACCAAGGTCTCCCCTATATTTGTCAATATCTCCAATGTTTCCACTATTCAAGGTAATCATCCACTACTATATATTTTCACAATTCATTAGATAAATAGCACAATTGATCTGTGTCATTTATAGGTTATTATAAGTCATTGGTTGAAAAGAGTGTAGGATGTGGCACGATGATTGATCGTGATGGCAGAATAATCACATGTGCCTATGTGGTTGTGGAACATCAATGCTGCAAGTATTTGGAAGATTAATGCTGATTGTTGAATGATTACTTTCAATCAGACATTGTCATTTTTGAAATCAAATCCAAATGCTCAATCATCAATGACAAAAGTTGGATCATCCTTGAAACTTCAACCCAGAGATTGGGTGATCACCTTGGGATGTCCTCTATTTCTCCATAACATTTTTACAAACTAGAATCGTAAGGTAATTTCCAAATTTATCTCACTATTGTGGCATTCATAAATATTGGTTTTGCATTTATCAGTTGTGTTGGTAGAAAGAGTAGTGACTTGGGTCTCAATGAAGCACGAAGAGAATTTGTCTAGACGGACTGTTTTCTATCAATGAGGCAAGGTGCCACTTTCCCTACAATGGTTAATTATCTTTTGAATTTTGGGATTACCATCGTTTAGAATTTTTATTTCTTATTTTAAAAATTTCTCATATTAATTTGCCTATTTAGGGCAACTCCAAAGGCCCACTTGTAAATCTAGATGGTGAGGTTGTGGGTGTGACCATCTTGAAGGATACAAATGCCATTGGATTGAGTTTTGTTGTACCTATTGATGCAATCTTTAAGATAACAGAACAATTAAAGGAAAAATGGAATTTTCAATTATAATATATTTCTTAAAAAGTTACTATTCCTCTACATGAGAGTGGTTCAGCCTTGGGCTGGGTTGAAAATCCTCAAACTCAATGACATGGTCGTTGAATAGTGACGAGTCGTTTTTGTGCGTCGTTAAAACACAAATACGATGGTCAAAAAAAATTTATAAAACCGAACTCACAAAGACAAGATAGAATAATCAAGTACTGGGTAAGTATCGGGTCGATCCACAGAGAGCAGGGTTGACTTTAATCGCAGAGTTGACTTGGTCAAACTTAGGTTTAAAATGATTTTTAAATAAGAGAAAAATAATATTTAAGATAGGAAATGATATAAATAAGCTAAATAAGAAGTTTTAAGATTTGAAATCTCGGATTTGAAAGAGAAAAGTCAAAAGTCAAAGTCAAAGCGTTGACTTTGACCAGCAGTAGGTATTCTGCAAAATCAGAGAATCAAACAGAGTCAGAAGATTACGAAAATTATATATTTGGAAACTAGAGAGAAAATGAAATTTATTACTATAAGTTTTGTAATTTTTGGATAAGAAATGGATTTATTATGAATTATTGAAAATCAATGATCAGAAAATCCCCGAAATGAATACCTCAGAGGAAATCTTCAAATTGAATGCCCAAATGAAATCCAAATCTTGCAATTTATATGTCAATAGAAAGCTAAGAACCAGAGGAGTCCAACAAGACCGAAATTACCAAATTCTGATTTGCCAATTAAAAGTAATTGACCCCGAAAGTCAACGTTTGACTTCTGATGAAAGATGAACAGTCCGTGGTCAAACGTTAAATTGAAGGGGCAAATGAACTCAGAATTTGATGAAATTGCTATCCACGGAAAGCTGATGAAAAGAGGAATCCAATGAAACCAAAATCAAGTGATTTGGAATTATAATCAGAGAGATATCCTATTTTCAAAATCAGCGACTTTTCGGATCGAAATTTGGGGAAAATGAAGAACACTATGATCTAATTTGCGAAATTAAAGATCTAAACCTAATAAAAATACAAATTACCTCTTGATAATCGATCGAACCTCACTACTAACCCGATTGCCGCAAGAATGGGGCCTCAATTCTCGTGGATTGAAGCGAGTTGCTCGGATTCTTCCTCGTGGACGTTCGGAATTCAAGGGGAAAATTCGATGAAATCAAGAGATGAAATCGTGATTATCATGCTTCAATGGCTGCGTCTCTACACTCTTGGAAGCAGAGGATCACGAGAACTTAAAACCTTCCTCGAAACTCGCTTAATTTCTTCACGAGTCGATCAAAAGTTGAAGAACAAGAGAGGGAAATACATGCTTTTAAAGAGGGAATTAGGCCCGATTTTGAGGGCAATGAAGGCGGTCGTGAAGGTCGGTTGGCGGCGTCGTGGGAGCGAGTCTCTGGGTGCGGCATCGTGGCTTCAAAGCCACCACAATTCCGCGCGCATTAGGCGTCGAATTAGCTCCCAAGAAAGCCACGATTTCCGCCACGATTGACCACGATTTCCGCCACAATCAGGCTTTGATCGGCGTCGATCGTGCTCCATACACTCCCAGGAATGCCATAAGATCGCGACGAACCGAATCCGCAACGAACGCTTCAGGATCGCGGTTCGATCGCGCCGCGATCGCGGCTCGATCGCGGCTCGATCATAGGGTTCTTCCTCCATTAATCTGCGCCGTCCGATGGAGATCCGCTGGTCATGATCGCGAATAATCGCGGCCGTCAGATGAATCTCAAGCCTTTGATTTGATGACGATCCCCCGCTTCTCGGGATGCCACGTGGCGTTCTGAGAGCCTTCCGATCAACGTCACTTAAGAGGTATTTAGGCACGTGTTTTGATCGTGATCGCGTGGACTCAGGTCCACGCGATCACCGCCGTTGAGCCGAAATCGGATGATCGCCAAGCCGCCACGCGTCCTGCAAAACAAAATCGTGTGGGAACATAGTCCCACACGGAATAAGTAGAAGGCTATGACGCAGTTAAATAGGAGAGAAGACTCCCCTATTAACTATCATATTATGTCCTCTATACTCCGCGACACGTGGCGCCCCACACGGGTGCCCACGTGGCCTCCCTGCCACTTGGCGCGCCTCTTGCGCGCGGGCCACACGCGTCCCGCCACGTGGCCTCGGCGCCACGTCGCAACGGCGCGGTGGACCCGCGCGCCATGTGGGCTCGCTCGCCACGTCGGCCCCGCTCGTGCCCGTCGCCACGTCGGCGGCGCGTGCCACGTCAGCTCCGCAGGTACGTTTTCCCTTTTTCGCGATTTTTCTAACTAAAAACTTAAATAATTCAATAAAAAAAATCAAATAAAAATAGAAAAAATCAGATAAAACTTTAGAAATTCATATTTTTCAAAATACAACTCCTTTTTAATTGAAATTTTCTCCATTGGATCATAAATTCTTTCCTTTTTAATATTATGCCATTTAAAATATGTTTTCAAAAAGGAAATAAGGATGAATTAAAATTTCATTAAATAAGTTCTAATTAAACATTCTAAATCATACATTCATCCTAAAATCATCCTTCCAAACATTTACTAAAGTCAAAACTCATGTAATAATAGAGATTAACTCCTATTAATCTAAACAAAAGATTAATCATCTCTTAAGCATGAAATTATCTCTAATTTGTGCATAAATATCAACTTTAGTGAAATGACATGCCAATGGAGAAAATTCCTAAAAAGTATGATAACATGCATCATATTCACATAAAATAAGCATGAATATGAGTTAATTATGATAAGAATTCAGGTTATAAATGCATGTTATCAAATAGCTCAAGGAAGAAGATCCTTTTTTTTATTGATGTAAGTAGTCCTTATGGGTAAATAGAAACAAGGAGGACTACTTCCAGTGGATTCATCTAGTTCCGATCGATTCAGTAGAGCACCAATTGACATCATGGAGGGCTACTAATAACATGCAAATTATACATGAAAAAATATGATTATTAATGCAAATAAAGGCATAAACCATTCCATTATAATGCATGTTATCATATTTTTGAGTTTTTATCTATCATTCTATGAAAATTAAGTTATAATATAAAAATGCACTAATTTAGGGATAATTATGATAAATTGAGAGAAATATTTTAACATTAGATTATCCCCATTTTTATTTGAGATTATAATTAGGTTTTAATGTTAAATAATGAGAGAAAAAACTTTTTATACACATTTATTTTTTTCTAAGATTTAAATTCTAAAAGAAATAAGTATATTTTTGAAATAAAAATTTATTCACTCCTTATTTATTAAATTTAACTTTTAAGAATGATAGATAATTTAATTTCTGATCTAATGAAATAAATTTAGATTAATTTGGAGTTATATTTTGAAAATTATAAATTTTATAAATTTTAGGGATTTTTTTGAATTTAATTTGATTATTTTGAATTAAATACATAAAAAATAACTTTATTATCACCTGTTGATGCGGCAGCTAATGTGGCACACGTATGTGCGCGTACGCATGTGCACATGTGTGTGATGAAACGAACTCGTGCAGTCATTGTATACACATGATGTCATGTCAAAAAAAGTCCAAACTTACCAATTTAAAGATTAATTCACGAATTGAAGGGTATAATGGTAAATAAGGGTCAAATCCACGAAGAATTAGGGAAATTTTTTAGATATCTTTGAAATTCGATCAAATCAGATGATGAATTGAGGTAAGAAATTAGACAATTTAGTATATTTAGAAAGATACCTCCAATGCGAATCCACGGAATAAAAAATCAAGAGATTTGGATTAGAATTCGCAGAGAAATCGAAGTTTGAAATTAGGATAGAAATTCGATCTCAAAAATGATTGAAAATCAAAATTAAAACAAAATTAAACTTAATCTACGATTTAAAATGTAAATCTAATGCTAAATGATGAAAGATTAAGATGAAAACACGCAATCTAACCCAAAATCGCGCTCGAAATGATCCAAATAATTTTCAGATTCATGGCTATTCATTCCGCAATTTCGAAGACAAAGATGACATTCAAGATGTGATTTCTCCTAGTTTCTTCGATCAAATTCTGATTTCTTGCACTCCTCAGACGCGGAAATGAGTCAGGAAGCTTAAGAAATCAAAAGACTATCAGATTGTGGTGTCCAGGCAGTTTGATTTTCTCGAAAAATCCAGAATACATTTTTGTCGCGAAGAACACTCTAATTTATAAGAGTATTTGGGCGTAACCGTCGGATGCATCGTTTCATCGTGATCAACAACTGAGATTACGCGTCGGTTGACAAATTGACATGATTAAGTCATGTCTATCCGATCAGCAATGGAGCGTTGAGATGCTTTCACATCACACATTAGAGAGAAGGCGTCCTTTCGTTGTATCCATCAGATCTTCATCGGACGATCTTGATAAGTCGATGTGTCCATCAGGCGCTTCGAATCTCAACCATTATAACTCAAGGATGAACGACTAAGATTAAACTTCGTTTAATCGAATCGACGTTTAATAAGATTCTGCCACGTACATGAGGATATGAAATGTGTATGGTACTTGAGTACACACGATGTCATGTCAAAAAAAAGTCCAAACTTACCAATTTTAAGATTAATTCACGAATTGAAGGGTATAATGGTAAATAAGGGTCGAATTCACGGAGAACTAAGGAAATTTAAGAGATATCTTTGAAATTTGATCAAATCGGACAACGAATTGATTTTAGAAATTAGGCATTTTATAATATTAAGAAATATAACTCAATTGCGAATCCATGGAATCAAAAATCGAGTGATTTGGATGAGAATTCGCGGAGTAATTGAAGTTTGAAATTGAGATAGAAATTCGATCGCGAAATTGATTAAAAACTGAAATTAAAACCAAATTAAACTTAATCTACGATTCAAAATATAAAATTAATACTAAATGAAGAAAGATTAAGATGAAAACACGCAATCTAACCCAAAGTACCCTTCAAAATTATCCAATTAATCGCCGGATGCATAGCCTTCTTCCCGATTTTTCACGGTCCAATTTTACTATCTCTTTCAACCTCCCTCTCATAAATTCACATTCCCTTGATAATTTTCTATTGCTTGCCGCTCAATCTCTCTCGCACTCACTCACTCTCTCTCGCTATCGTAATCCCAGCTTTCCAAATTCTTGTTATCGCTCCTTATTGCCATTCTTATTCCTCTCACTTCTATCCTTCTCATGTCTCATTCTTTCATTTTATACTTTCTATCGTCAATTCTTTTTCTCCTCCTAACCACATTCTCTTACTTAGTTTCCCCTCTTCTACTCTCAGTTTTGATCTCCAGCTTTCTCTTCCCCTCTCACTCTCTCTCTTCCTCAAGTCTTTTGCATTCGCCCTCGCTCTTTCTTCCTCGCTTTGGCAATTCCTCCTCTCTCTTCAATTCTCTTGATTTTTCCCCTTCTTGCTTCCGTTCTCATTCTCTCCATTTTCATATCTCCTTTCTCATTCTTCTTTTACTCTCCCAAAGTTTATCTATCTCTCTCATTCTCAGACATCGTCGCTCTCACGATTTCTCTCCCTTGTTCCCGCCTTCTTGCCCTCTCTCTCACGCATTCTCTCTCCCTCTATCTCTAAATTTCTCCCTAACTCTCTCTCCCGTTTTCTCTTATAATGTCTTTTTCTCTCTTCAAGGCCCTCTCTCACACTCTCTCTCAACCATTGTATCCTTTCTCTATTGCTTTACCACGATTTCTTTTCCATCTTTGATCCCTCCTCTCTTTAATTCTCTCTTACCTTTCTCACTCATTCTCTTTCACCCTTTCCCTCCTCCAGTTAGCTCTCTCTCTCTTGGTTAATCTCTTGATTCTTCTTCATTTCTATAAACCACTCTCACTTTGTCGTTGTCTCTTGCACTGACTACCTCTCCTTTTTTGTTTCCCTATACTACTTGATAACATGCTATTTGTGCATGTAATTACATAGATATTAATGCAAATTAAGGCATTAATCATCACAAATCTATGTATGTTATCATCTTTTAAGCATATTTCTATCATTTTGTGTACATTCATGTTATGATCTAAAAATACACTAATTATGGATTATTATGCATAATTAAACATTGTAATCTTTAATTCCAATTATGTGTATGATTATAATCATGTTTTAAGAGTGAAAATATAAGAGAAAATACTTTTATTTACATTTATGTATTTATATGAATTTATTTTATATAATACATAAATGTATAAAATTAATATAAATTAATTCTCTTATTATTTTTATAATTTGACTTTTTATAATGATAGATTATTCAATTCTGAATCCAACAAAACAAATTTGACTTAATTTGGAGTTAAATTTTGAAAGTTATGAATTTTACAATTTTTAGGAATTTTCTGGAATTTTTCTAAATTTAATTTGATTTATTTTTTTATGTTAAAATTAATTAAAAACTAGCGAAAAAGTGAATTATCTAGCGCGCGAGCCCACGAGGATGCGACGTGGCACGCAAGGCCACGTGGACACGCGCGCCTGCCTGCATGGCACTGACGTGACACGTGGAGCATTATTCATTTACTACGCATATATTCTTTATATTGTTTAATATGATATATAAGGGCCCCCGTGTATAAGGGGACAAATTATCAAGTCCTCTGAAGTCGCGTACCTTTTATTTTGGATTTTTTCTTTGATTTTACCCGTGTGGGATTAAAATCCCGTCTAATTTTCTATGTGCAGGACACGTAGCGCGATCTTGAGCGTTGGATCTATGTCGCGTAAAGCACTGCCCATCGATCACGTGGACACGTGATCCACGAGATCATAAATCAAACACGTGCTCAATAAAAGGCATAAGTGAACAAATCGCGATCGTTGATCTATCCTATCATCGATCAAATCTCAGCCAAACGATCGCGATCGGACGATCATAAGTGAAGACGTCGATTCATGAGATCACGCGCGATCAGAGCCATCGATCGCGATCAACCTCTTCATCGGGCGGCCCACATGAAATTTCGTTTTTATAAAACCGGTTCTTCGCGGCGAAAGGACGTGTTCGCGTTCAATCTTTGAATACTCCTTGTATATAACTCCAAATCGCATGCCGTTTGTTCGAGAGCATTCTTGACTCATTTCCGCTTCCAATGAATGCTTAAGATCAAGATTTGATTGAAATAGAAGGAAGAATTTACATCTTGAACTCCATCTTCGTCTTCGAAAATTCGGAATGAATAGCCTTGCATCCGGCGATTAATTGGATCATTTCGAAGGCTACTTTGGGTTAGGTTGCGTGAATTCTTCATAATCTTTCATCATTTAGTGTTAATTTTAGTTTTAGAATCGTAGATTTAGTTTAATTTAGATTTAATTTCGGTTTTCAATCGTTTTTCGAAACGAAATTATCTCCTATCTTCAAACTTCGATTTCTCTTCGAATTTTTATCCAAATCACCTGATTTTTGATTCCGTGGATTCGATTTTGAGTTATCTTTCTTAATATAGTA
The DNA here is from genome assembly GCA_024174645.1 of Lemna minuta. NCBI lineage: Eukaryota > Viridiplantae > Streptophyta > Magnoliopsida > Alismatales > Araceae > Lemna > Lemna minuta. Next base: position 1,684,902 of record CM044108.1, on the reverse strand, counting down.
AAACGCCCAATTTCTAATCTCAATTTATCGTCCGATTTGACCGAATTTCAAAGATATCTCTCAAATTTCCCTAATTCTCTGTGGATTCGACCCTTAATTACCATTATACTAATTAATTACTTTGATTAATCATAAATTGGTAAAATTAGGACTTTATTTTGACACTAAGTCGTGTGCATTCAACGACCATACGATTTAGTCTCGTCACTACTCCTCTTTAACTAATTTCTCTCTCTCTTGTTCTCACCCCCTCTCATCCCCAATCGCTCTAGTTCCAAACTCTTTCTTTTCACTTTTCTCTTGCATTACTTCTTTCACTATCTATCTTTCCCCCTTAATTTATTCTTTTCCTCCTAGCTTAGATTCCCTCAATTTTCATGCCATTACTCTCTATAGTTTGATTTTAGGGTTCTTATATCTTTAGATTGGGTAAACATCAATTTAAATCTCCCCCCTTTCTTGTGGACAACTCGGTGAGTTGACTAACAAGCCTTTGTTATTCTTCTCTTCTCAACCTCCCTCATTGATATCATCTCAATGGAAAATCCTTGTGGATCTACCTAGAAATCTGTACATCCTATACCTCCCGGTTGTTTCATAGTTTCCTAGCCTAAAATTAGTAAATGTTTTGGGCTTGAACATCCATAAACTTTGAAGCACATGTGGCAATACAAAACTCAAAATAGTGACTCAAGAAGCCCTTGCACATTACCTAACATATATGGTTTTTTGGAAGGGGCTTAAGGTTTTTAATTTTTAATTCTCAATCTTTGCTCAATGGACAATTGCATAAAAATTATACTTTAATGCAGTCAACGATTGAGCAAAGATTGACAATTTGATCATTGACTCAATAAAAAAGCCATATGATAACATACAACTTATACTTATAATTTCATGATTATTAATGTAAATTAATACATAAAAAATGCAATTCCTATGCATGTTATCATACTTTGAGTTCATATTAATCATTCTATGCAATTTAAATTATAATATCAAAAATACATTATTTTAAGGGATAATCATGCATAATTAAAAATTGAAATTTTTGAGTAGATTATTCATATTTTATATTTGAGATTATAATTAAGTGTTAATTACAAATAAAAAGAGAAAACTAATTTTATACACACTTATTTATGTTTCTAGTTTTATTTTCCAAAGAAAATGAGTATATTTTTACTTAAAATGTTATTCTCTTGTTATTTATTAAATTTAAATTTATAGAATGATATATTATTTAATTTCTAATAATACAAAAAATTTGGATTTAAAAAGAGTTTTATTTTGAAATTTATGAAATTTATAATTTTTATGGATTTTTATGGACTTTTCTAGAAATTTCCCTAATTTGTTTGAGTTTGTTTTGATTAAAAAATCTTTTTTTTAAATTTTTAAGTCCACACTGATGTGGCATGCGTGCTTGTGTGCGTGTCGTCACGTTGTGGTGTGAGTACATGCCACATGGCGCATGCATGGCGCACACGTGGTGCGCGATAAATGATAAACCGAAATGGTGATAAGGAGTCGTTGGTGATTCAGGTTATGCAATTAATTTATAAACACCTTTTGAAAAATCTACAAAAAAATATAGAAGTGAGTAAAGGGATCATCCTCAGAGAGCATGGAGTGATTCAGAGAAATTTGGAGGTTAAAAACTCTTTTTGAATGTTTTCTTAATCAAGGAAAGTAGCTAAGAGGTCATAAATAAGGATAGATAAACAAGAAAATCAGTAGGAAAGAAGTAGAGATATTTTCTTAGATTTCTTAGTTAAATGAGGGAATCGTTAAGATAGAGAGAGAGAGAGAGAGAGAGAGAGAGAGAGAGAGAGAGAGAGAGAGAGAGAGAGAGAGAGAGAGAGAGAGAGAGAGAGAGAGAGAGAGAGAGAGAGAGAGAGAGAGAGAGAGAGAGAGAGAGAGAGAGAGCAAATTCTAGCTCCATGCGCGGGCAGCGGCCAACGTGGCGAGCGTTCTGCGGCTGGAGTTCAAGATTTGCGCATTTCCGATCTGGTCTCACCAGTAGCAAGCAGCGGTCGTGATGCAAACTCGGGCTTGTGGAAATGGAAGATGAAAGCGTAGCCATCGAGAGCTCCACCTAGTCAATCTGAAGAGAAAAGAAAGGCAAAAATGCAGGAGGAGATGAAGGGATTTTTACTTACCAAAGTTGACCCTGACAGGGTTTACAAATGTGGAGAGTGGGTTCTCCCTCCTTTCTTGCAGGGTTTCGAGCTGGGATAGCCTTCTCCTTGTTTCCTCACTCAAGATACAAAATCATGTGAGAAAAGTTCCACAGTTTTCTCCCCAATCCAAAATGCTTCAAAAAAATGAAGAATACAGGGTTTTAAAAAGGATTTGAAGCCTTCTCAGCCGTTGGATCTTGGGGGAAGAAGCCATTAGATGACTTGATTTGAGCTCTCCCTTAGATTCGAAGCTCAGTCCTCCTCCAATTAGCTTCTTTCTGCAGACATATCGAGGAAAACTTTAATTTCCCTCCCTCTTTTCTCTCTCTTTTTCTCTTTCCTCTTTTGGATTCTCCTTAATGAGTTGGATCTCCCAACTTGATCTTGGCCCAAGTCATGATGACCTCCTTGATTTCTCCGATCCAAGTGAGTGAACCAATACTAAAAAGGCTAAAAAAACTCATTAGATACTTTCCCCTTGGGCAATAAATCCAAGTGGGTTTTAAACTTTGAAAAGCCTCAATTAACACAATTTATAAGTTCACCTACAAATATCAAGAAGCATTGCTTTTCAATTAAACTGAGATTTAAATCAACTTAAAGAGTCCAAAATATGTTAAATAAACATGCTTAATAATATAAGTACTGTGATAAATTTTGGAGTTATCAATAAGCGCTCGTCATTAGTGATTAAACACCCTTAATGAGCTTGAGCTAATTGATAACATGTAGCTTATATTTATAATGACATGATTATTAATACGAATTAAGGCATAAAACATTCCATTCCTATGCATGTTATCTTGCTTTGAGCACATATTTACCATTTTATCCAATTTAAAGTTATAATATCAAAATATATTATTTAAGGATAATCATGCATAATTAAAAGCTGATATTTTAGAGAGTTATTCTCCTTTTAAATTTGAGATTATAATTGAATTTTGAATTCAAAATAATAAGAAAAAATATTTTTATATACACCCATTTATTTTTCTAAGTTTTATTTTCTCCAAAGAAAATAAGTTTATTTTTTAGTTAAAATTTTATTATTATGTTATTTTCTTACATTAAAATTTTTAGAATGATAAATTATTTAATTTCTGATCAAACAAAAAATTTTGGATTAAAAAGAATTTTATTTTGAAAGTTACAAACTTTTCTATATTTTAAAAAAAATTCTCAAATTTTTTTAATTTTTTGGGATTTATTTTGAATTTATTTCAATTTAAACTATGAAAAAAAGAGTTTTTATGCTTTAGCTAATGTGATTTATGACGTGGCATGTGCACATGTGTGTTTCTGTGTGATAACGTATATCCGTGCCACATGGCACATGTGTAGCGGATGTGTGTGCACTTGTCATTAGTGTTAAGCTCCCTTTTAAGGGCATAAGCTAATCGCATAATATGTTTTACCTTATATACATGTAACATTCTCTTTATTTTTCCATTGTGAAACTATTTGTGTTTTATTTTTATCGCAAGTGACGTGGCACAACGAGGAACATCCGATTTTCGAGTTTAATTGCAACTGTCGATGATCATTTAAGTGAAGGGGAATTATAACAACTAGGATTGAATTCGCTTGAATTGAATTCGCTTGATGGATTCCATGTGCGTTTGGAGGCATCTCAAGCATTTGAAGAAAATTGATCGACACCCATTACACGACAACCAATATTCACGCTTTACGTTACGAAATATTAGCACTTCATCTTAGATCAAACGAACGGGACTTAATGGTGATCAATTGTCAAATTCAGCGGTCATGCACAATTTTTGTCTATTTATACTCTCTATCTCTTCGACGATGTAAATCATTCTTGAATGTTTCGATCAGTCAAACCTTTTGGACGTCTCAATCCTTAAATCTCTTATTTTCTTCCTCTTCTAGACTCATTTCCACATTCAAGGAGTGCCTTAAATCAAGATTTTGTTGAGGGATAAAGAAGAATTTGTCGCTTGAACTATGAATTTCTGTTTTTTAAAATGCAGAATGAAAAGCCTTGATCCGACGATAATTATATCATTTCAAACGTGATTTTGGGTTTCATTACATGTTTTATTCTTAATCTTTGTCCTATGAAATTAAATTGTCATCTGGATGCATATATTAGTTTAATTTTATGAAATTTAGTCATTTTCTCTCTGTTCACGAATTTTGCATCCTTATTTTGCTCCTTGATTTTTTTCACGAATACTAATCCAAATTGAGTGATTTTTGATTCTATGAATTCTTCTTGGAGTCTTCTTTCTAAATAAAAAGAAAATTCCCTAATTTATCATCTCAATTCATTATCAGATTTGATCAAAATTTGAGTACATCTAAAAAATTTCCCTTATTCTCTATAGACTCGACCCTTACTCATCATTATTCTAATCAATTTTTAATTAAATCATAATTTCAGTGAGTTTGGAAATTATTTTAATGCGAGGATGTGTGTTTTCAATGACTACGCAAATTTGCTTCATTACCATACCTTCTCCAAATTGCAAGGTAGTATAAGCCATTAGGGTCCAACACCTGCCTAGCCCTATCTTATCTCTAATAGAACTCTAGCTTGTATCTAAAATTCATTAGGATGATTAAGAACATAAATAGAAATTAAATCATACCTAAGTTCATCTTTTGATTCCTCATTTTCTTGGTATCTTTAGAGGAGAGAGTGATAGATATTATGAGGCCTACAAGTCGATCACACTTCCATGTATCTCATTTATGTTAATTAAAATGAAATTAATTCACTATCATTCTTGTGTGATGTTTGTATTGAAGTCCATGAGCATATGCAATGACTAAGAGAATTATAATGATATCATAATACAATGATCACTAGTCTTTAAAACATATGCTCTAAAAAATCCTATTCTTAGGATATTCTAAAAAGATATTGAACTATCTGAAAATAATATCACTATTTGATTCGACTCATGCAATGAGTATGGTTGATCTTGTAGTCATCAATGTGAAGACACGAAAGATAGATAGTGGGCGCTCTTTGGATAAAGAGTTCATTGAATTGATCCATATGAATCCCTCAATAGTATTATACTTAAATATCAATAAAGTTGATTTATGTCACAATTGTGTATGTGATCCTTTGACTTGAGATACCAAAGACATCTTTTGGATGAATGATTGTGTTTTGGTTATGACTTCTGAATTCCTAGCCATCAGATCTCCAAACCTTCATATATTTGATACAACATGAAATCCTCAAAGATGATTATATAGTTGATATGATATCATCCACCCTCAATATTTGAGGAGATTGACTCAAGAAATGAGATGCGGTGAAATCCTCTGCCAGGGTAGTGGAAATATCAGAGGGGTTCTCGATGATTTTCTCCACACATCATTACTAACTTGAGTGACCAGGTAGGGTTTAACAGCTGATATACCCTAAGTCATTCATGAGTCTTGAACGGACAAAGGATTATAGATAGATGGTAAATTATGATGGAAAGGTTCCATATATGGGTTCTTATATACTATATATCTCCTAGAGTACATGGTGTAGGTTGACACCGAAAGGGCTGACAACTTTACCTCTCGATTGGATTAAATTGATCCTTAATTAATTAATCAATATGTTGATATAGATAACTAATAAAGGTTGAATGATAAGGTGTATCGGGTCTATAGAGTTATTAACTAATGAGATATATAGACCTACAGGGTCACACACATAAGGTATATAAATGTTGGTAGATAATATATATACATATATATATAATTATAATTATTAGGGTTTTATAAAAAAAATTACATATCAAATTTCTATAAATAGGAGGAGAACGACTACAACTCAAGGTGCCCATACAGCCATTTGGGAATTCTCTCATTTCTTCTCTTTCTCTCTAGGTGAAGAGATTTAAAGAGGAATCCAATCATCCGACGATTATATGGATACCACCAAAGGCTAGAAACTTAAAATAGCTTCAAGAACTACTTTCAGTAAACCCTATAAGTATGTTTTCTCATACATACTAGATGATAGGTTTATCAGTTCTTGGTGCCTTAATATTTTGAATATATGATTCAATGTATTCCATTGTATTCAATGTTTTAATCAAAAATTTTTGAAGGCTTATCAATGTTAGATCTCAGTAGAGAGGTCACTTGAATATCCCCAAGCTAATTGCTTAATCTTTAGGAGAAATGGGACTTATGATCATGGGTTACTCAAGTGGACCATGGCCTCTCTATTTATAGGATAGAGGAGAGCTTAAGCCTCTACTTGGTCAGCCCATCATTAACTAACTAGATATGAATTGCCTTTCTACATATAATTAACCCCACACTTATAAATAAATGTCTTAATCCCTTTCAATTAACATAGTTGAATCACTTAATGGGATTAAATGATAGATTATCCACAATAGTACCTATCATGTCTACTTAATAGAGATTAAGACCTAAAAATTTCATACTATCTTTTTATCTCTTGACATTTTCCAAATAATAAGAAGAGCCTAGCCAAGTCAAAATATCTAGATTTCAAGTTTCTAATTGTTGAAGAATGGGTCTAGAGTGAGCAACTATCTATCGAGCACATTGATACAATCTCCATGCTAGTAGATCCACTCATTAAAGTAGTACCATGAAAGGTTTGTCCCGAGCGTATCACTTGTATGGGTGTAATTTATTTTCATTATGAACAAAATTCAGTTGACCTCACTTCATACTTTAGTTGGAAATTATATATGTAGAAAAGACATCCGCAATTGATCTATATCATTTTTTATGTCAACATATGTGATCATTGTTTGAGTTCAGTGACCATTCTATGTGATGAAGACTCTTATTGGTTTTATATTTATTGAGTGATGGAAAAATTTGGAAAAATTCATTGAAATGGAAACAAAATTTTTTAGCACATTAAGTTATGAACTACAATATCTCTTTATATTATGTTTAGATGGGAGATTGTAAGACCTTGATCTCATAACTAGACAACATTATGTATTATTTTAGATAAGCTATCATTTAAATCCCACAAAGTGATTTAATTTAGTCAATTAAAATCCCACAAAGAGATGAAAACATTGAATTCAAAGTGTGAGGTTCATTAAAATGTTTAGAGGCAGATAACTTTGATTAGTTGATAATGGGCTGACTAATCACGAATAAGAGGTTTAAGTCATCCTCTTCTCCATGGATAGATGACCATGGTTGTTGATCACCCATGCTTTAACCCTCTCCCCCGTATCCCATTATCTTCGTGAGATCAAGAGGTTAATGTGGGCTTAATCCTTACTTATCTTAGGAAAAAGTCTATTTTTTCTAACAAAATTTGGGCTTAATCCTTACTTATCTTTGGACAAAATTGTTGAAGAGGGTTAGATGCTCATGTTCTGATAGTAAAACTGATCCATTATCGATCAGATGGGCTTACATTGAGAAATGCCATTCAATGGTTATACTCTTGAAAATTGAGACTTGTGATAGGCGCAGATTCTACAATCATGATGGGACAAAATGATTATGCCTCCGTTTAAATTATTCATTAAATGGCTTTTTATTTATTTTGCGTGTCTTGTATACAGTAGTTTTACAAAGTGGACTAGTGTACAAAATAGTCACAGATCCTTGTAGTACATAGAAAAAGAATAAAAAAAATAGGGAGATACATTTTTCATATACACGCCCCCGTTGCGGCGGTTTGGGAGTTTCCGTCTCTTCACTGGGACGAAACCGCCGCCGCGGCGGACTGGTGCGAGAGAGCTCCGGGCGTGATCACGAAGATCTCCGCCTCTCTCTCTCTCTCCTCCAAGCACCGGTCTGCTTCTCTCTCCTCTCCCATCTTCCTCACGAAGTTGACGAACTTACGCCAGTTCTCCGACTGGAACAAGTCCTGATTCATCCTCAGGTAAGTGAACGCGCACATCGGCTGCTCCCCCAAGGCCGCCGCTTGAACAATCTGCTGGTGGGCAGAGTCGTCGTAGCGGGGGAGCGCGTTCTCGCCGGCGAGCGGCACGCCGGCTTGGCGGGCGGCGGCGGCTACCTGGCGGACGAGACCTTCGGGGCAGCACTGGGCGTCTGAGGGCTGCTCGAAGTCCTTCATCTCCACGCAAGTGAAGTTAAAAATAGCGCCATGGCGGCCGAGCATACGAGCGATCGGGAGATACCCGTCGCGCTCGCGGGTGTTGTAGTAGCCAGCGGTGAGCTCCGGCGCGTGGGAGCGCGTGCCGTAGTGCCAGTGGATGCCGGCGACTTTGACCGAGATTTTTAGGCCTTGGACGTCGCGAAAGATGGAGGCAGAGGACTCGACGAGGCGCTCGCCGTGGGAGAGGAGCATCTGGGAATACCAGGAGAGGAAGAATTCGCCGTAGGAAGACTTCCAGCCGCCGTCTCGGCAAAAGAAGGGTGTGTCTTCGGGCCAATTGTTGTAGTCTCCGGCGTCTGTGGGACCCCCTTGTCCCCATTCCGGCTTCCCCGCTTCCTCCGCTGCCGCTTTCAAGCTCGCCAGCATGTACTGTAATGCAGAAATATTGCGTTAGAGAGGCAGATCGATGGGCACATGGGTGTGGTGTATTTTTCATTTACCTTGTCGTAGCACTGGAACGCGCCGATTCCTGGGGAATCTCCAAGTTCCGTTCATCTCTGGATAGGAAGGGTATCTTAGCTCGCCGGCGGGGCCCATTCCGACTTGAATCTCCTGGAAAAAGAAGAGAAATATTGAGTCCAGAGTTGTCGCAGAAGAAGATAACGAGAGGGCACCTACGACGATAGTGGAGCCGAGGTAGGAAGAGAAATTGTCGCGGAAAGCGCGCATGAAGTCCCCGTAGCATTGGACCGGAGAGCGACCTTTGAGCACGGGAAGATTGTCGCAGCCGAGCGAGACGTATTCGTAGTTGCGACGGCCCCACCGGTCTGTGTAAGCTAAGTCCTGGTCTTTGTGCATTTCTTCTACCACCCAATTCGGCAGCGGAATCCTGAACGAAAACAAAATAAAATTTCCGTGAGTAAGAGCTCAGATCACCAAGAAAGCAGTAGTTTCTTACGTGCAAGAGTCCCCGACGTTGCCGCCGCACTGATGGAAAGACATGACGGCCTGAACCTTGAGTCCGATCTTCGCCGCCATCTCCATCAACTCCGCGTAACCGCGCCAGTCGTACTCTCCCGGGCGATCCTTCTCCACCAATCCCCACCACACATCCACCATCACCCCCTCCACTCCCGCGCTCTTCAGCGCCTGCAAGCTCACGATCATCGCCTTCCTTCTATTCAATCCTCCGCCGTCCGATCTCACCGTATCTAACGGCAACATTACGAACACCGGCACGCCTTTCGCTTTAGTCCTGATCCCCGCCGCCCTGTGCTCTATCTCCGCCGTGACGGCGTCTTCTGACGTCAGAGCCTGGCAGGCTATCGTCAGGCGGGGGAGGGAGGAGGCCAGCAACGGCGATCGACGTCGACTCACCGGAGTTAATGGCGAGGATTCGATCTCCGCCACGATCCGCTTCCGGATCGGTGGATTTCCGCTCTGCGACGGGAATCTCCACACCGCGGAGGCGTTGACTGAAGCAGGGGCCTGAGTCGTTGCCGGAGTCACGTTATCCGCTATCGGGGTTCCCGCTAGAGCTCCGATCTGATGAGTAATGCTAAGCGCCATTGCTGGAATATGAGTTTTAGATGTTTTTTCTCGGACACCTGCAGTTATTGAAATGTGCTCCTCCCTCCCTCTCTTTCCTTCTCTCTCCCTCTCCTCTTATCGTGCTTTCTCTCTGAGATTTTGTGAACGAGCGCGCAATGTGGACAGTTGAACGATATAAGGGTCTCTGCCTGTCTCTCCCCCTTTATAGGATTCTAGCCGAATAAAAAATTCCCACGTCTGCTCCCGTTCTAAGACGCGGTTTTCATCCGACGGTCGTGAACTCCTGGCCGGTTATTTTGCTCGTTTTAGATTCGATTCGACACGTGGCTGCGGGCCACTGTTACAGACACGTGGCCGTTTTAGTGCCTCTAGCGCCATCTCTCGAGAGTTCCTGAGATGAACGGCGGGACACGTTCATTGCCAGACAAGGTAAAGAAAAGACGTCAAGGAAACATCTGCAGCCGTGAAGTTCTTTCGCTAAAAGCCAAAAGAAATGGTACGTGTCAGTTAGAGGGAAGAATCTCGTGAGCCGCGTGGGGTCGGTGACCAACACGTGTCGTTTGATGGGCGAAGGGGGGATCGGGTGTAACAATGGCCGGAATTACCGAACACGTGTTGACCGCGCATGAAGACTTACTCTCCTCGTGTTGCTTGCTTAAGGGGTCAACGGAGACCCAAAGGTGGGAACCGGCTGACTACCTTGGTTGATATGGTCAAAGTTGAAATCTATCTCTCTTGGCTGTGATCATTTTTTCAGTCGATCTGAGTTATCTTACTAGCCAAGAACATGATTAAATTAGTGGAATGATCAATCAAGATAGAATCCACAAGGAATTTGGTTCACTTCAAAGCATTGATGGATGTCTGTCCAAATCAGAACCAAAGTGTAAAAAAGATATTATTTTTTTAACAAAAGAGAGAAAAGGAGATCTTACAAATCAAATTCAAGGGGAAGTCATATGAGAATCAAATAAGAAAATTAAGATACAAGTTTGTCATAAATCTAGGAGAAAATATCAAATATGTAAAAAATTTAGGGTTAATATCATAAAAAAGTCTGAACTTTATCAAATGTACCAGATATGAGTCCGAACTTTTTTTTTGTCAGATATGAGTCCGAACTTTTCAAAGTGTCCAGATATGAGTCTCAACTTTTCTTTTCTCATATAAAAGTCTGAACTTTTCAAAGTGTCCAGATATGAGTCTGAACTTTTTTTTTTTCCAGAAAAGAGTCCCGCTGCTGACGTGGACAATGCGGAGAGTCCACGTGGGCAGCCGGCTAAGAGTGGAACGACGTGGCAGCCACGTCGTTCCATCCTCGTCAGCAGCCACGGGAGAGAGAGAGAGGATAAAGAGAGGACCCCCCCCCCTCCTATTTCGGTCAAGCGGAGGAGAGAGGAGAGGAAAATTCCTCCCCCCCGCGCTAAGTCTCAGAGGGGAAGAAAATTCATCCCCCCCGCGCTGCGTCTCACGCGCGGGGGGAGAGAGGAGAAAGAGAGGACACCCCCGGATTAATCCTCACGCTGGTGCAAAAAGTACCGGGGCAAGATCAAGCCGCTCTACGTACGAGTCTCGAAGCGGCACGGAGAAAAGTCAAAGTTATCGGAGCAGTCGAATCCAGATCAAGTTATCCCCAAGGAAGACGAAGACAGATCTTCTCCGTCGCTCGAAGCCCTTCATTCGAGACCAACTTCGCCAAAGTTGGTTCGGAAGGAGAACCAGTCGGGTGCAATACCTGCGGGGTTACGCGTCGTTCGCAAACATTTGGGAAAGAGCAGATCTGCTTCCGCGGCTGTAGCTGCGGTTCCGTCACCACCTCCGGCGGCGTCCCGAAGACGGGATGACTCGCTATTGCAGCTGCAAGATGGGATTCAAAGCGCCATAGCGCACTGCAAGATGTCGCTTAGTGTCAGCCGAGGTAGGTTTGTTCTCTCCGCCACTTTTCTAGACTTTTATATAATTTCTTGTTTCTGTTGTTCTTAGATCCGGAGGCTTCCGCTGACTGCGGCGAGAAGGCGCGAGAGAATTCTATGTAGATCTCTCCGAAGAAATCCATCCTTCCCTGCTTGTAAATTTTCCGCTTCTTTCATTAATGGAAAGCTTAGGATTCTATCCCCGTTCCCTGCGATCAGATTGTTCTTACCGCGGCTATTTCTTCAGAATAAGCTCTCTCTCTCTCTCTTGGTGGGTGGTGGTCTCTTTTAGTGTGAATTGCAAGAGAAAGGGAGAGAATCCACAGCTTGTGCTTAGGCGGCGGGTCTAGATCTTTAAGGACTCACCCACGAGGAGGCTCTTATTTTTTTATTTATTGCTTGTTCGTCGTCAGAACGACCTTCTTCAATATTTTATTACTACAGCTACAGTGCTCTGCTCCTCACAATTCCTCTCTCCCGTGGCTGCTGACCAGGATGGAACGACGTGGCTGCCACGTCGTTCCACTCTTAGCCGGCTGCCCACGTGGACTCTCCGCATTGTCCACATCACCAGCGGGACTCTTTTCTGTAAAAAAAAAGTTCAGACTCATATCTGGACACTTTGAAAAGTTCAGACTTTTATATGAGAAAAGAAAAGTTGAGACTCATATCTGGACACTTTGAAAAGTTCGGACTCATATCTGACAAAAAAAAAGTTCGGACTCATATCTGGTACATTTGATAAAGTTCAGACTTTTTTATGATATTAACCCAAAAATTTAAAATTCCATGTAATCTTTTAATCTAATTCTAATTGAAAACTTTGAATAACCTGAACCAAAATCAGAAAGGAGCTACTAAAGTATAATTAAGACTTTCATGAGATTTTTTTTCTCCAATGGAGGTTTAGAGTTTACATGCTAAACAAATCACAAGAACAAGACCAATTTATGATAAAGTGCACTCAATTTGTGAATAAAAAGAAGAGAAATGTACCTCAAGTATCAATTTGGATAAAGAAAAAGTTTGAGCATCGAGTATGCTAAAAAAATTTGAATCATCACACTAAGAGAGAGAGAGCGAGACAGAGAGAGAGAGACAGAGACAGAGAGAGCGAGAGTTTGATGAGATAAATGTGAGCATGTCTTGGTACTGTGATTTACTTAAGGGGAAATCTTCATACAAGATTGTGCCACATTCCTCCCAAATAGGGCATGCACTAATCTAGTTGTGCATGTCCAATGCAGCTTAATTAAGATTAATGGCCATGATTTGGTTTGTTTTGGCTTTAATTAAAATAAGAAAATTATTTTTACATCTAACGGATTGAGGATTTTATTAAGTTTCATATTTATATATGTGGGTATAAGATTCGTGATGAAGCTCTATGATTTTTTGAATGTGAACAAATAAAATGTAGCATTTATCACTCAAATAATGCTCAAATGAATCAAGTGCAGAAGACAATATGTTATCACTTGGAAATGCATTCTTCCTCTCTCTTCTAGATCCTTTTTTGAAATATCTCCTTGGTTTATTTTCATATGAAATTAAATTCATTGGGTCATTTTTAGGAGATGAATTTTCTTTTAGATCAAAGTTTTCCTAAATGACATCATCTTCAAAACTTTTAGAAATTGAGAGTAGACTAATATATTTTGATAAAATGAAACATATGCTCATAATTATATGATTATTAGTGGATATAGATGATTATTAGTTTGATAATATTATGATTTTTAGCACATTTTCATAATTCTATCGTGATGATTATAAAATGTCAAAATGTATTATTTTTCAAACATTAAAATTATCTTAATATTTTGAGATTTTTATTCTCTGTCATTTACATGAAAATAATAAAGAGAAACAAATTTTATCTACTATAAAAATTATCTGCTTTTACTATTTAAAGTGAATTATGTGAATGTTAGAGTTCGATATTTATATCTCTTTCTATTTCTCAAATTATTCGATTATGATTTAATGAAGAAATTTTGGATTAAAAAGAGTTTTATTTTGAAATTTATGAATTTTATCATATTTTTGGTATTCTAAAAAATTGATTTTTTTAAAAATATATTTAAGTGTAAATATAAAAATAATAGGGCCAACTTCAGCGATAATGTGGCGAAGCTGACGTGGCAAGGCTAATATGGCTCCATGCATCTATATGGAAACATGTGGTAGTGCTTGAGGGCACCATGTGATGCACAAGTGGTGCCTTGATATGTGTAAAAATACTGACATTGAATGCGCAAGTAGAGGTTGAATTCATAGGAAGGAAGGTTAAAAGACTGAAATCAAGAGATATTCTTGGTAGTTTTAGATTAATAAAGCAGAAATGATTGATAAAAGGGAGAAGATGTACATAGAAATGAAATAAAGCAATCAAATACTTCTAAACTCCTTTCAAAGATTGAAAACCCTTGTTTGATAGCAAAAAAGTGATTTTAAGGGCTTGAAAATTATAAAAATGTGGATAAAAAGATAGAAAAAATATAAAGGATGGATGGAAAATAGTTCTAATCTAAGGATTCGTGATGAAAACACTCTCTAATGATGCTCTATAATCAAAACATACCTTCGAGAGCCCATACATTTTTCTCAACTTAATGTCTTGCATCAAACATGAGGAATGAATAGAAAAGAGAAGAAACTCACTAAAAATAGTGTTCGATACATAAAGAATGATAATCGTTGCCTTCTTTCCTTTTGGTTAACCAATGCTAGAAGCACAGAATAAAATATTAAGAATCCTACATTTTTTCATTTTAAAATTTAAATCAACATGCCCATAAAATTTGTAGAGCTTTAAATTACGACCATGTAGATAAAATTTTAGCCCCTACAATATCAGGATTATTGAATATTGAGCATTTAATTTGGAGAAATATAGAACGTTGATTTAATTTTCTCTCTCCTCAAATCACGATGACAGAGAAGAGATTCTCTATCTCTTCCGTCTGGTTGCGCAAGAGAGCGCGACCGACCAGCGAATCAGAAGGAAAGAGGGAATGTGGAGGAAGAGACGGCGAATCCTCTTCCGCACGTTCGTGGAAGAGAGAGACAAAAAGCGGGGAGAACGCTTCTCTCGACCGCACGAATGAGACAAAATCGGTGGTGGAGAGGAGAATAGCGAAAGAATTATCTCGTGCACGCGAGAGCGAGGAAGCAAGGAGGAGAAGAAATTTCTCCTCTCACGTGTGCATGCACGCACACGTAAGAGGAAGTGGACGAAGAAGGCAGAATATAGGCGTGTTGGATAGAGAGGGGGAGATGGAGAAGGAAAGTGGGGAGAAGAGAGAAATTTCCGTCCGCGCGTGATGAATGTGGGACGGAAATTTCCGTCGCGTGCGAGAGAGAGAGGAAGAGATTTTTGTTCTCTCCCTGTTAGAGCAAGCGCTCACACGATGAAGCGAAGGACAGAGTGATCTGGGGGAGAGAGAATAAAAGAAAAGAAGAAGGAAGAGAGGATCTCCTCCTCCTCCCCCTTACGCCCGCACGCGCGCGGGGGAGGAAGAGGGGAGAGGAGAGTGAGCGGGGCGGCGAAGAAGGCATGTACAGAAATCGCGACGGAAATGGAGGCATACGCAGAGAGAGAGAGAGGACGCATCATGATAGAGAGGGGGGACACCCCTCTAATCGCGGCCGGAAATTCTTTCTGTCGCGCGAGAGAGGGAGGCGAGATTTCCTCCTCCCCTTACGCGCGCACACGCGCACATAGGGGAAAGGAGGAAGATAGGAGAGGGAGAAGAGGGAGAGAGGGAAGAAGAAGACGCTTGAGTGATGCAACACAGGGGAGAGAGGGAGACATAACGCTTCTCTCTTTCTTCTCTTTTTTTTTTCTTTTCCTCTAATTTTTTTTTATATAAAAAAATCATTTCTGATTGATTTTAATTTCTATAAACTCCCATAAAATTTCAAAAAATCTAGGAAAATGTCAAATTCCTTACTGATATAAATTTATTCAACAAAATTCTTGATAAAATGAATTCATAAATATTTTCATGTTAGTAAAAGTATTTTAAATGGGAAATAAATAGAAATTTCATTTTAAAATAAAATAAGATTATATTCTTGAGGAATCAATGTCATTAATAGTTCATAAAATTTTATTAATTTTTGAGAAATCAAGAATATCCTTTTAAACATAAGAATTATCAATTTAATCATTTTAAATCACGATAACATGCATTTATGATTATATTTTTTAGTAGTAAAATGAATGAAATTACATGTTATCATGCCTCTTGGGTGAGATCAAGGGGATTATTAATTTTAACTAAGGCGCCCTCATGGGCCGCATTAATCTCCTAAGACCGTAAATATATATAGTGAATTGTTAACGTGTCATTGATGCATTCCTTTCCATCATTGATCCATCATTATAACTTGATTTTAATGCATAGTTCTTGTTAATGTGATGAACATTATCATTTTTTCATGACATTTTTTGCATTCATTATGACATTCCACTCATCCACTTAACTTGCATCCATTTAGTGTTAATTGGGTATAAACATCCATATATCCTATTATGTATCATTCCTTTCATTTCTATGTCTCAAAACTAATGCCATTTTCTTCTTTGGAGTCAAGCAGTCAAATACTTACATCTTCTACGAGTTTTATGGATGCGAGGACATGGGCATGTGAGTAAGAAAGCATGGATGCAAATAGAGACAAGAGAAGAGAAAGAAGCAACTCGCTACCAAATTTGCAGGCTAAAGCAACCCAATAGTCATGGAAAAAGTGTTCAATTAGTTTTTCATGAGGTACATGGATCATTTGAAGTTTAAGGATGATCCATGACTAGTAGGAAGATCAAGTTGGGTCCATGCCCTGTTTTTAAGGAGGTTGACCAAACTCGAGTTTCCAAAATAACCCCTTTTAGGCATTTATGGATAAAAAATTAAGAATTTGATTATGAATCTAAGAAAGAAAATTAGGGAAAAATGAGTTCTAGATTGAGAGAAATTGAATTTTTAAGTTTAGAGTATTTTACAGATTTTTTGTAAACTTTTAGATATTACTTTAGGAATTTGTTAGAGGGTAATTAGGAGGGTAATCGGGCTTAAAATGTGAGCTTTTATCATGGCCAATCTGTCTACGACACATGGCTTAGTAAGCTTGGCTAAGGAGTACTATGTGCGCACACGTTGCAAGTGCTTGCAAGACACAAGAGGCCACGTGGTGGCCACAGGCTCCATCATGGCAAGAGAGAGAGAGAGAGAGACTTAGTGTGTAATGTGCTCATCAACATAAATATGTCCATTTAGTAATAAAAAACTTCTCTCATCTAGGTCATATGAGACTAAAAAAAGAGAGGCATGTGGTGAGCCACAAGTCTGATGGATATTATGTGGCCTATAAGCCAATCACACTTTCATGCTGAGAAATGAAATTTATGATCATTGAAATGAAAATTTATTCATTGTCATTCTTGTGTGATGTTTGTAATGAAGTCCATGAGCATGTGCAATGTCTAAGTGAATTATGATGAGATCATAATATATTGATCACTAGTCTTTAAACATATGTTTTAAACATTCCTATTCGTGGGATATTCGAGAAGGACATCGAATTATCAGGAAAGAATATTACTATCTAATACAACTCATATGATGAGTATAGCTGATCCTATAGCCATCGGTGTGAAGACACTAAGGATAGATAGTGGGTGCTCTTTGGAGAAAGAGTTCACTGAATTGATTCGTATGAATCCATGAATGGTATTATACCTAACTGCCAATCAGGTTGATTCATGTCATGGTTTTGTATGTGGTCCTTTGACTTTGATACACCAAAGACATCTTGTGGATGGATGATCGTGTTTTGATTATGACTTACGAATCCCTAGCCACAAGGGATATCTAAAATCATCATATATTGGATACGACATGAAGTCTACGAAGATGATTGTGTGATCAAGATGAGATCATCAACCCTCGAGTATTTGAGAAGATTGACTCAAGGAATGAGATGTGAAGAAATCCTTGGCCAAGGTAGTAGAAATATCGGAGAAAGAGTTCTCGATGATTTCTACACGCATCGAATACTAACTTGAGTGACCGATTAGAGTTTCACAGTTGACCATACCCTAAGTCATTCATAAGTCTAATGTGGATGAAGCATCATACATATATGGTAATCAATGACGAGAAGGTTCCATAAGTGAGTTCTTACATACTCCATATCTCTTAGTGTACGTGGTGTAGCTTGGCACCCAACGAGCTGGCAACTCAACTTATCGATTGGGTTAAATCAATCCTTGATTAATTAATCTATATGTGGATGTAGATAAATAATTAAGGTTGACCAATGAGCTGTTATTTGGTCTATAGAGTTATTAACTAGTGAGATACATGGACCCAGAGGGTCACACACATAAGGTTTATGGATGTTGGCAGATATAGACATAATTATAAGGGTTTTTATGAAAAAACGTCATACCAAATGTCTATAAATACGGGGAGAACGACCACAACTAGAGGTTCCCATGCAAGCCTTGTGAGAATTCTCTCCATTTCTTCTTTTTCTCTCATGGTGAAGAGGTTTGAAGAGGAGATCCAACCATCCGGAGACCGTGGATATTGCTAGAGGCTAGACACTTGAATGGCTTTAAGAACTCCTTCAAGGAAACCTATAAGTATGTTTTCTCATACATATTAAATGATAGGATCATCTATTCTTTGTGCCTCAATATTTTGAATATCCGATTCAATGAATTTCCGTTGCATTTAATGTTTTGATCAAAATTTCGGAAATTTATCAACCTCAGAACCCAACAAAGTCGCCATATCAGACCTTTGATTGAGCCAACAAATCAAAGCCCTCATTTTTGGGTGGACCGAAAGCCCACTATGAATTCAAAATAAAACAGGGTGTCATCATTCTCAGTTGCACAAGCAATCTAGGTCTGACACATGTCACATGATAAGCATAAAATCATTATCATTGAAAAACACAAACTCACGTATCAAAAACTATACTCAACTCTTTGAATTTGATCTTAAAATTTATAATAGTGGTGAGTCGAGGTCGAAACCATAGGGAGGACAGTAAAAATGTTTATTTGAAAGATTATGTTTTTGATATTTTTAGATATAGAAAGTGGAAATGATTGATGAAAAAGGGAGATGTACACAAAAGATGTGATGAATTGATCAAATGCCTTTTGATCTCCTTTCAAAGATAGAAAACTCTTGTTAGATTGTGGAATAGTGATTTAGGATTGAAAATGTGAAAATGTGGATGAAAAGGATCAAGAAAATGGAAAAGATCAAAAAGAATAAACGTTAAGGTTTATTCACCTTGATCAAACACTCCTTCAAGAGCCCATACATTGCACCTGCACTTTGCTGCTACATCCAACACAACAAATAAATATAAAGAGAAAAAACTCACTTAAAATGATGTTCAATACACGAAGAATGATCAAACAATGCCCCCTTTCCTCCAGCATAGCCAATGCTAGAAGCACATAATGAAACCTTAAAAACCTTATCATTTTTGTCTCATATTTGTAATCAGTCATTGTGAGGTCATAGAGCATAAAATGACAATCATGTCCATGAAATTTCAGCTCAAAACTTCATCAAGATCATGAGATATCATGCCTTGAATGTGGAGAAATTTCAGATTGTTGATCAATTTCTCTCCCCTTATCAGTGTTGTTAAATCTGCATTAATTTCCATGACATCATGTCCACAAAACTCCCATATCTCATGCAATGAAATCAAGGTAAAAAAATTCCTTAAAAAGATAACAAATTATAAAAATTAGATTCCTCCATCTCCCGGGACTTACTATAAGTCTCGTCTCTCGTGACTTACTGTGTCCTCCATCTGACTCGTGAGTGTGTGCTAGATGTCCGGGCCAAGGGCCCTCTCCCTTGCAGTGCCATAGGAAGAGTCATGTGGCAGAACGTATGGGTCCCCTAAAAAACACCCCATGTGCGCCACACGTGTGTCTGATCGGTTGTTACTATAGCACCTACTAGGTGCCTGCCACTAGTGCGTGATGTCTCCGTCTCTCGCAAGTTATTATGCATTCCATCTAACTGATGATTAGTGTGTGCTAGATGTCCACGCTGGGGGCGCTCTCCCTTGCGTGCCACAGCAGCACCACGTGCGGCACGCCAACTGTCCCCAAAGAGGGGAAATCAACCCCAACACTCTGGACTCTACAAAGTTAGAGTTTTTTTGAGAGCACGAATCCATCTATCTTGCTAAGATCAAAGATTAATCAAAAGGTGTGTGTGCTCTCAACTCAAGAGGAGTACATGTAAGAGAAGAGAAACCAACCATGATCATCAATCAATGGTTCTTATGCTTTCCTTGTTGGTTGTTGATCACCTTAAGGAGACTCCAAAAGATGATGAGCACACTCACAAATGCACTCAAACACTCAAAATATGAAGAAGAATGAGAAATAAAAGAGGAAATGCACTAAAACAACTCAAAACTTACATATAACCCTTTGTAGGAAGAAAATAATGCTCTGATGCCTTTAGGGACTCTCTAGCTATACCCTATGTATAGGCTCACAAAGAGAAATAAAAAAATGTCTCTCAACTTTTCATGCTCCACCATCCGGCCGAGTGCGCGATGTGACATGTGAAAAAATGGCAATTTCCCATGAGCCATGGCGTGCACATTATGCGCATCTCGGCAGGTGCTACGAGTAACCGCCAAGATGTGCGTGCATGGGTGCCCATGTGTGTGTAGGGGCCTCACAAAAAGTGTGCGCCATGCGTGCGTTGATGAAACAAATTTGTGCAGTCATTGAATACGCACAAACTCATGTCAAAAAAATTTCCAAACTCACCAATTTAAAGATTAAATCACTAATTAAATAGTATAGTGATGAATAAGGGTCGAATCCACAGAGAAATGATGAAACTCTTTGAGATATCTTTAAAATTTGATCAAATCAGACGATGAATTGAGATGAGACATTAGGTATTTTAGCATATTAAAGAAAGATAACTCCAATACGAATCCAAGGAATCAAAAATCATTGAATTAGGATTAGAATTTGAGGAGAAATCGAGATTTGAAATTGACAAAGAAATTTGATTGCAAAAAGTGATAAAAACTGAAATTAAATAGAAAATTAGCTTAATCTACGATTCAAAATGTAAATCAAATGCTATAGGAAGATAGATTAGGATGAAAACACACAATCTAACCCAAAGTCGCGCTCAAAATGATCCAATTAATTGCCGGATTCAAGACTTTTCATTCCGCGATTGTGAAAACAAAGTTCTGCGTTTAAGATTCTTGATTTCAAACACTCCTCAGACGCGAAAATGAGTCTAGAAAGAAGTAGAAATCAAATGATTATCAGATTGTGGTGTCTAAACTGTTTGACTTGCTTGAAGATCCAAGAACCGTCTTTCCGTCGAAGAACATTTCAATTTTACAAGCAAATTTGGGTGTAACCGTTGGATGCGTCATTTCGATTTGATCAATAGCTGAGATTAAATGTCTTTTGGCGAATTGACGTCTTTAAGTCGCCTCCGTTTGATCTTCATCGTATGATCGCGATGAGTCCACGTGTCAATTGGCGCATTTAATCTTTACCATTATAACTCCCCAAATCAACGGCTGAGTTGAAATCATCTTCAAATCGAATCATTGCCTAATAAGATGCCGCCACATACCCCTCGTGAGTAAGTGATATCTGATGCACGCGATTTAACCGGGCGATCAGACGCTTCTTGTTGGGTCACGTCACCTGAAAATAAAACAAAACGAAATAGTCCCACAAGATAAAAAATGAGATTATTCAACGCATATATAAGGTAGAAGAGTATAATGGGTTAGCGTTAATCCATAATGGATGCTTTAACCCATTAATCTCTCTTGCACACACAAGCGCACACACGCACCCACATGTGCACACGAGCGCACACGCGCATACACGTGTGAACACAGATATGCGCACATACTCCGCCATGTGGCATGTAAAACACATCGCCACGTGGCGACATTCTACCACATCAGCTCGCAATTAAAAAATCATTTTTTCTTTTATTTTTATGTTTTTTAAAATCAAAAATAGGTTTAAATAAATTCAGAAAAATTCTAGAAAATTAGAAAATTCATAACTTTCAAAATATAAGTCCAAATTAATCCAAATTTGTTTTGTTGGATTAGAATTTGAATGATCTATCATTATAAAAATTCAAAATATTTAAATAACTATAGAATTAATTTTAATTTCAAAAATACAAACATTCCTCTTAGAAAATAAATTTAGATAAATACATGAGTGTAAATAAAAATATTTTATCTAATCATTAAATCATGAAAATAGAATTATGATTTTAAATATAAATGAGAATAAATTATATTATTAGAAATTATGCATAATTATCCCCAAAATTATACATTTTTTGATCATAACCTAAAATTACATAAAATGATAGAAATGCACTAAAAAATATGATAACATGTATATAAATAGAATATTTAATGCCTTAATTTTCATTAATAATTAGATAAATTCTTGTACAAGTTGCATGTTATCATGCGCCTGCTCGGCGAGTGCTACAGTACTTGCCGAGCTGCACACTACTGGCGCACACTAGTGCTTGTCCCTACATGCCACTACCCGCCACGAGGCGCTTGCTCGATGGGTGCTACAGTAAGCGCCGAGCTGCATGCTATTGGCGCACTGTGGCACATGCTCTCGCGTGCCTCTTCATGCCATTGCGTGTCACAGGGAACCCTCTCGACAGGGTGAGCAAAATATTTGCTGAGTGTGCACCATGTGTGTGCGCTAGGTGCTTTCCCTTGTACGTCAATGTTGTGTCACGCACACCGGCCATGCACAAAGTAGGAAAATCACTTCCTACATTCTCCTCCTTGATTTTCTTCTTGTCCCATGCCAACTTCACTCCAATTCTCCCACTTAGAGATAACATGGTAATTAAACATGAAACATACATGATTATTAATGAAAATTAAGGCATAAAACATTCCAATCTAATGTATGTGTTTCGTTGCTGATCTGCATTACTTATAAGGCACGATGTAGCTTCATCTCAACAGTCCATCTAAGATCCAATGGCCACAACTTAATCGTAATGATTCACGATCGTGCGTTTCATCAGAGCTATTGATAAAAGATTTCAAGATTGATCGGACGGTTACGCCCAATTCACCTTATAAATAGAGGTGTTCTTTGACATTGTAAAGTATTCCAGGGCAATTTGAGTAATTGAACTATTTAGACACCAAATCCCTTGAATCTCTTGCTTCTAATTGCTTCTAGACTCATTTCCACTTCCATGGAGTGCTTGAAATTGAGATTTCGTTGAGAGAATAGGAAGAAATTGGCTCTTTAACATCAATGATCGTGTTTTTGAATTTGGGAATGAAAAGCCTTGAATCTGGTGAATAATTGGATCAATTCGAGCTCAATATTAGGGTTAAGGATCATGTTTCATCCTAATATTCCTTCGTATAGCTTTAGATTTTAATTTTGAATCGTAATTTGAGTCAATTTCAGTTTTTCACAATTTTATTTTTTGGAAATTTCTCCCTTGTTCATTCAATGATTTATCCTTCAATTGGTACATATTCCCCCTTGTCTTGGGAGTCTTGGTCAGCAAACCTTCCTTGGCCATCGTGAAGAGTGAGAAAACCATCCCTCAAATGTATATCACAACCTTGAGATTCAAGTTTTCCCAAACTTAAGATGTTAGTTGATAACTCCAAATGGGGTTAGCAATCGTATGTCATTGTAAGGGTTTTTATTGAACTTATGCAATAGTATTTCTAATCATTTCCCTTAATCTCCTATTAATCTAAAGATATGTCTCAGTAAGGGGTCAAATCCAAGGGAGGCAATGATGATAATTCTTTAATTTACTTAAGGTTCATTATGTTAGAGCGATAGTTTTGATGTAAGTACTTTTTATTGAATTTTCATTGGCACAATTAAGTAATTAAGAATCATTAATTTTAAGTCTTTCTAAAATTAAGTTTAATTATATGATCATGTTGAACTAACCCACTAATGCTCTTATCTAAAGCTGATGGGTGTGTTTGATTTCAGGAAAATGCATGCAATGTTTTATAATCATCATATCATACAATGTTTTATATTAATTATGTAGCTGCTCATAACTATGAATATAACCCTTGTAGATTTTTAATTATATGATGATATCTAGTCTATTAGTCTGCTTATATTTACTTAAGGTTTCATATCTTCATACTTCTATCTATAGTTTTAATACTAGATCTAGTCTATATAGTTTTAATTCTATTGAGGGCATAATCGTACATGCCGCTTCTCTCTTCAAAATTTATTTATTATAAAGGACTTAGGGTCTTCATTTTTTATCTATCGAACTCAAAATAGAGAGAAAGTGCGAATACTCGAAAATTTGCTGGCAAAACATGATGGGTATTATGTGGCCTGAAAGCCAATCACACTTTCATCTTTTGTTTATATTCATTGAAATGAACTTTTATTCACTATTATTCTTGTGTGATGTATACAATGAAGTCCATGAACATATGCAATGATCAAGTGAATTATGATGAGATTATAATTCAGTGATCACTGGTATTTAAACATATGATCTAAATATTCCTATTCGTGGGATATTCAAGAAGGACATCGAATTATCTGAAAAGAATAGCACTATTTGATCTGACTCATAGGATGAGAATGGCTGATCTTGTGCCCATCGGTGTAGAGACACCAAGGATAGATAGCGGGTTCTCTTTGGAGAAAGAGTTCACGGAATTGATCCGTATGAATCCCTAAATAGTATGATGCCAAATTTGTCAATTAGGTTGATTCATGTCACGGTTGTGTATGTGGTCCTTTGACATGAAACACCAAAGACATCTTGTGGATGGATAATTGTGTTTTGACTATGACTTACGAATCCCTAGCCATAGGGATCTCCAAAACGTCATAGATTGGATATGACATGAAGTCCTCAGAGGTGATTGAGTGGTTAAGATGAGATCATCCGCCCTTGGTATATGAGGAGATTGACTCAAGGAATGAGATGCGGTTAAATCCTTGGCCAGGGTAGTGGAAATATTAGAGAAAGTTGTTCTCAATGACTTTCCTACTCGCATCAATACTAAATTGAGTGACCGATTAGGATTTGACAATTAACCATAACCTAAGTCATTCATGAGTCTCATGTGGATGAAGGATTATACGTACACGGTAACCAATAATGACATGGTTCCATGAAAGAGTTCTAATATACTCCATATCTCCCAGAGCACGTGGTGTAGCTTGGCACCCACCGAGCTGGCAACTCAACCTGTCGATTGGGTTGAATTGATCCTTAGTCAATTAATCTATATGTTGATATTGTTAATTGATAAGGAAGACCAATAAGTGTTTATTGGGTTGATAAAGTCATTACGTGGTGAGATATATGGACCTAGAGCGTCACACACATCAGGTCAATGGACGTCGGTGGATATAGACATAATAATAAGGGTTTTTATGAAAATTTCACATTCCTAAAGTCTACAAATAGGGGGAGAATGACCATAATAGAGGTGCCCATGAAAGCCTAGTGGAACTTCTCCTCTCTCTTCTCTTCCTCTCGTAGTGACGAGTGTTCAAGAGGAGATCCGATTGTTTGGAGACTGTGTGGATAATGCTAGAGGCCGGACGCTTGAACGATTGAAGAACTCTTTCAAATGATCCATGTAAGTATGAATTTTATTCTATACTAGATGATAGAATCACCTAAAATGGATGATGAGATCATCTATTCTTGGTGCTTCCACTATGTTGAAATGTTTTGATTCAACACCTTCCCGCTACAATTATTGTTTTGGTCAAAAACTTGGAGAGCTTCTCAAGCCTCAGATCCCAGGAGATGACGACAAACTCTCTGGTTCATTTTGTTCATAGTGGCAGACAAGACTCACCTCCTGCAATAGTTTGACACCGATTCAAAGAAGCTTCTTCAGCACTATGCTGATAGCAAGAACCCTCTGTCTATCGGTCACACTCTCATTCTAAATCACAAGCCTCTATGTGGCTTTTTTTTCTGATTTATGGACACCCGTTGATTCCTAATTTTTTATACTCTATCTATCCATTTTCATATCATTCTGCTTGTTGATTTAAATTGTCATCACTTGCCCGAATCATTCTATATTACTTATACCATATTTTCTTATTCATTCGATATACACATATACATCTCTTAAACTTATATTTCTAACTGTTGTTTGTATTTCAGCATTATTTTTGCCCAATTATACTCAATTAGTCTTTTGCATTCTATAGTGCTTATACTTTTTTAATCTGTAGTCGTTTGATACAAAAATACATCTCTTAAACTTATATTTTTGACTGATGTTTGTATTTCAGCATTATTTCTATCCAATTGTACTCAATTAGTCTTTTGCATTTCTTAACCTATAAATTAAACATGAGAATATATGATTATAAATGCAAATTAAGGCATAAAATACATTTCCATTCTAATGCATGTTACATATTTTTGAGTGATTATCTATCATTCTATGAAAAAGTCATTATAATCTCAAAATGCATTAATTTAGGGTTAATTATGATAAAATTAAGAAGAATATTTTTTATAACCTATCTTTACTTGATATTATAATTAGTTTTTAAGCTTAAACTAATAAGAGAAATCATTTTATATACACTCATATATTTTTCTAAGTTTTAAAATCTAAAAGAAATTAGTGTATTTTTGAAATAGAAATGCATTCACTTGTTATCTATTAAGTTTGACTTTTTAGAATGATAGATAATTTAATTTCTGATTCAATGAAACATATTTGGATTAATTTGAAGTTGTATATTAAAATCTATGAATTTTTTAATTTTTAAGGATTTTTTTCTGGATTTTTTCTTAATTTATTATCGATTTATTTAATTTAAATTCATTAAAATAAAATTTTTCTTTTCACGTGCTGATGGGGCAGCTGACGTGGCACAGACGAAAAAAGTGCACCGCCACTTGGCATCACATGTGTATATACACACATGTGCATGTGTATGTGTGCACGTGTGCGCGTGCGCATGTGCGCACGTGCTTGTGCGCGCGTGTGAAGAGAGAGATAAGCATCCATTTTGGATAACGCTATCTCCCTCTTAAACCCGCACTTTATATACATACATTTTTGTTTTTATTTTTGCCATGTGGGACTTTGTTTCCTGTTTTAAGTGCGCAGGTGATGTGGCAGCACAAGCAGCATCCGATGCGTGCATCGAAGATGAATCGTCGATCTTCACTTACGGCGGGGGGTATGTGGCGCATTCTTACTCGTTAGTAAATTATTTTTTGAAATGATTTAAATCTCAGCCCTTGATCTCAGGAGTTATAACTGATGTAATCTGAGGTCTATAGCTTTCTAAAATTTTGATCAAAACATCAAATGCAGTAGAATTGATTGAATCAGATATTCAAAACATTGAGGCACCAAGAATAGATGATCCTATCATCTAATATGTATGAGAAAACATACTTACATGTTTCCTTGAAGGAGTTCTTGAAGGTATTCAATTGTCTAGCCTTTAGCGGTATCTACATAGTCTCCAGATGGTTGGATATCCTCTTCAAAGCTCTTCACCAAGAGAGAAAGAGAAGAAATGAGAGAATTCCCACAAGGCTTGCATGGGCACCTTCAGTTGTGGTCATTCTCCCCCTATTTATAGACCAAATCCAAAGTGTCATTCTTTACAATTTGACTTACTTTGTCATCCATGGGAATTTTACAAAATTAATCATTCAAAGACTCAATAACAACATTGGCTACTTCTTCCTCAGTTAGGTGACAAATCTCATCATTATCTACTTATTGAGTTTCGTCATGAAAGTTGAGAGAGATCTTTGTATCATCTTTGTTGATGACTCACGAAAGGATGAAGATTTGGTGGAAGAGCTTGGATGACCACCTGATTTCT
The DNA here is from genome assembly GCA_024174645.1 of Lemna minuta. Classification (NCBI taxonomy): domain Eukaryota; kingdom Viridiplantae; phylum Streptophyta; class Magnoliopsida; order Alismatales; family Araceae; genus Lemna; species Lemna minuta. The sequence continues at coordinate 1,657,257 of CM044108.1, read as the reverse complement.
CTAGATATTGAGCTTCAGTCTCTCTTCCAAAGCTTTGCTCACAATTGACCAGGTCAAAGCTAAAAATTAGAATAGAGATGTGAGTAATAAAAACCTGTTTTTGAATTCTTTCTAGAATTCTCACAATTCTAGCTCTTCTCCTCCTCAAAAATAGCATCTCTTGGGACATGAATGGTCTTTGAAGATGGATCGTAGGCTTTGTAGCCTTTTTTTACCCTTCTCATATCCTATGAAATCATAGGAGTGCTTCTATCAAGTTCTTTTATATTTCTACCAAGAATCTTAACATGAATTATACACCAAAAAATTTCTTTTTGAGAGATGATCTACAAGTGGTTTTCTCTTTATCAAGGCTTCATATGGTGTTTTTCCTTCAAAGATTTTAGTTGGGGCTCTATTTAATAAATAAATTTGCAGTATTGACTCTTCTCCCCAATAATCTTTTTTTAGGACTTTTTTTTTTTAGCATTGACCTTACTATGTCTAGAATTGGTAAACGGGCAATTGGATTGCACTTGTCTAACTTCCAGTCGCCTACAGCCTCATCTGGCTGCTCAGGTGACTATTGTTTTACTTATGTGGTTATAGAAAGCTTCCTCTTGGTAGATAATCCCCTAACAACAACTCCCATCCTACCATTCCACTATAGAAGAAACTCATCAGATGTGGGAGCATCACCATCATCATTGTTTAAGATTGTGATCGAATCAGTCTCAATAAGTATTTTTTGGGCAATAGACCATCCGCCCATGGGGTTTGATTGTTCCACTTAACCTAATTTCTTAGGCAGTTTTATCATTACTCTATAACCAACTAATTGTTGATGAAAGTGGAAAAATCAGAACAGTGGTATGGAACCATGGAGGCTTCTAGAAGATTCTAGAAGCAAGCTACCTTCTAGGTAGTTCATGCAACTAGGAAACCACACTACCAGAAGTAGTAGGATTTATTTGCATAATGATGTCAAAATTTTTTTTGAATATTTCCCAATAAAAAATTAGCCAATAGCTAGTTGATCAATTAATTGAACAAATTTCAAATAGAAACTTAACCTAAGTCTTGAAACCACTAAAATCAATAAATTAGGCTTAGTAATTCATAAGTTTGAACTTATCAAAGATCAATTACAATATTTTCTTAAAATTCACAATAATGATGCATTTATTTTCTTGGATTAAGAGGCATGATTTTTTTATAAAAATTCTACGAAACATAATATCATACACCATAATCATATAAATTATGCATTAAGATAAGTTTATTATCATTCAAATATAATCATAAAATTATCTAAACGTATATAGAAAAATATGCAGCTAGATCAATTATCATTTACCTTTTGTCTACCTTACCATATTGATTAACCTATAAATGAGTTTTACCAATGAGGTTTTTTCCAATAAAAATTTACAAAATTCATTCTAAGCACGAATCAAATATGTTTATTACAATACAAAATAATTATATCTAAAAATTTTCCATGAGTAAATACTGAGAACATCCTTAGTAAGGCATTACATTGATCAAAACAACAAGGAAAATTTGATGGTCTTATTTTCATGAATCATTTATAATTAGAAAATAGCATTATGTCTATATCTAAGAACATTATTGAACATTTTTTTTGTTGATTACAGTACGTTAAGCTTATATTTATTCTATGAAGATTGAAGTTAGATAAAAAATTTTGTTCTCCTTGATTTTATTTTCAAGAAACAAATTTGGTAGGTGTCAAATCTTTGGGTTTACGCATCTCAAATGAAAATTTTCTTAGACAAATATAACTGAATTTAATGGTTCATTTTATTTTACTTCTTTATATGTTCTTTCAGTTTCTTTTTTTTACATATGATTTAATTAGAAGGGACAAGTATATTTGAGCACATGTGCACATGTCCATCAATAAGACTCAATTTTAAAGTTTTCTAACTATTCAAAGTGACTAAATTTATTAAAAAGACAACTCTAATAAATCTAACTATATTTTTCTAATAACTCACCAATAATGACTAATGACATAAAGATGACAAAATCAATGAACTGGTCAATGTCGAACCCATCCAAATCAATACCCAAGTCAAGACCCAGAGATAGTTTGCATAAAGTTTGTCATCATTGGTACATATCTCATGAACAAGTACAATCAAGATGAGCACTAGTGACCAAATCCTCACATATGAGGAGTTCAATGAGGCCAATACCATCAACAAAAATTGATGAGTCAAAGTGTACCCATGGAAATTAGACAACACTTGTGAGTAATGGATTCTTATTAGATTTATCATCTTGATTTCATCAGACATTTTTGGTGAGTACCCATCTTTTTAAAAATCAGAGGGGTTTTTCTATTAAAATATTTGTCCAAGTGTGCGAGAGTTCAAAACCAATTTCTTCCTTGTAAGTATCTCCATAATCAGTGGAGAATTTTTTTCCTTTTTCTTTTTTCTTTTTCTTTTTCTTTTTATTTTTTTCTTTTAATGTAGTAGTATTGACATCATCACCCGTTCAAGTCTCTCACTCCACCATACATCAATCTATCACTACTATAAGCCATTCTTTTCACCTTGCCATCATCTAATCTTCATTTAATCTTTTCTTAATCTCATTTTGCAATCTCAATTCAGGTTTCTTTATTAATTCATCAAGAAAATCATAAATTTATCACTCATATTTATCTCCATATGCTCCATTTACTTTCACCCCTTTCTCCATGCTCTCATCCTTCATGCAAAGCATCTAAACTCATTACCTATGCTCTTTGTGGATTCAACCCTTACTTTAATACAATACTAAGTGAGGAATTTATAAATTTTATTTCATGAAACTAATACTTGACAATGACGTAAAACACAGGAAAATCAAGGCTCATCATTAGGCATCGGAAACAAATCTCTTCCCCGACTATGTTCTCTCTTGACTCCTTATTTTTTATGTCTATCCTCCCCTTGCCCATCATGACCCCACCATCAACAACCCTACTTCCTCATCATGATTATTCGGTGCTAACATGACTACTTGTCTCATAGTCTACACCCCTTGGCTTGTGATGGCCTCTTTGGCATGCTTTCTCAAACCATGTTGTTAGAGAAGGCCAAAGACCGACCGAGGTTCGGTAGACCGAACCGGACTGAGACCGCCGGTCTGTCAAAATGGGCTTTGACGGTCTCGGTCAAAATTCGGTTTGGTCCTGCACGAGTATTTGGTCTTGGACCGAAAAAAAAAAAAAATTAGAAAAAAAGGGCATTTGGCAATCGGCATTAGGTCTTCCGTCTTCGCATTCGGCAGCCACTAGCAAGCATTCAGGGTCCCCGAATATCTTCGCATTCATCTTGCATTGCGCATCGAGGAGACTGATTTCACGTACCTTCATCGATTCAAGCATTCGATCGCTCGTGGAAATTTTGTTCTTGTCTGCAAAATCAGGTTCATCCGTTCATAGCCTTTCATTTTGTAAAATTTCATAGCAATAAGATTCTAATAAATGGGACTGGTTTTTTCCGATTTTGGAAAACCTAAATCTTCCGAGGTGGGGAAGTGGGGGCATGATTGAGGGAAGAGGGGAAGATGAAACCGGGTTAACGGGGGAGGGAGAGAGAGAGAGAAAATGGAAGAGAGGACAAAACCAGACACCGATTTACCTTCTTTTCCAATACGCAGACACCGATTTTGATTTTCCCTTCCGAAATCTCCACTTCGTCGCCTCCCTCCATCGCTGACTTTTCCTCGATCAAGAATGTAGTGCTTATTTTGAATCTCGAGCCAGCGACCATGCTCTCTATACTGTAGTCTTTTTTATACTCTTTTCTTCGCGGGAAGCTCTGTGGCCTGTCATCATTCATCAACTCATTCTCTGCTTTATTCTTCCTTTTTCTGGTATTTTTTACTTTTTATTTAAGGCTCCAAAGAAGCTTTCAAGCAGGGTGGATAGGAGGTCAAATCCAGAGGGAAGATGGAGGAGGGCTGGGGAGGAGCCCCCTTACGACTAGAACAAACGTATTTAATTTATGCAATAAAGGAATGTCTGATATTGGCAGCCACACAATGTAAAAATGATACAAATACTCCTGGAATCTGAAGTTCTTCCTTGATCCTTCCTCATTAGCCCTCCCTTACTACTGCTGTCTTATGATCATTACTTGTGAAGAAGCTCTACTATCATAAAAAAAGTCAGGATTCTAGGAAATCTAGGTAAGTAGGAAAATGCTCATTTTGGTGCTTTGTTCTCTCCATGTCCTCTTCTCTATAACTGTACCATTTCTATGTACAATCGCCACATTTTTTCAAGTGAGATTCAATCTTTCTTCTCAACCTTCATAAATCATCCATGATCTGATTTTAATCTTTTCTATCCTAAGTCAATCTCTCACAATGTCCATTGAATACTGGGCTACATAAATTTATTATGAGCAAGGTTATATTTATTCAACCATATTCTTACTTTCATTCAATAACCTTTTTTTTTTGAAAAAAAAAAGGTTATGACTCATAATTCAATCATGATTTGATAAAAAATAATCCCTTAAAAAGCTTAAATTTCATTTTACAATGTGGTTGCATCTTTCTCCATCCTACTCATTAAATTAGATTTGATTGCTTTAAAAATTCAAATTTGACTTTGCTTTTGTCTCAATCTAAATTATAATAACACATGTTTTTTTTGCATTTATTTGTAAAATGAGATTAGGGGGAGAGCGCATAGCAAAGGTAGAGAGAGAGGAGGAGGTAGTCCTCATTATGATTGTTGAATTTAGTATCTAGTTTCTAAACCTAAGTATTAAATATCATTTAATTTTTTTTATTATTATGATTTTGATATTATATTTCCATTCTATTGCTATGCATTATACTAATATCATTTATGGATGAACCACATTAGTTTCTAATTCTTTTTTCCTTTTAAATCTAATTTTGAATCTAATTTTTAACCTGCATTTTAGATTATCGTCAATGGAATCAATTGGAGATGAGGTACATTTTATTTTACATTGATCTCAAAAAATATATGATCATAGCTTACTAATGCTATATTTTTTCTTTTACATTGAATCAAACAATACATTGACATTTGTTTCTACAAGTGCTATAGCTACAAGCTCTTCAAAACGAAGAAAAGCCTCACCAGTCTTAGTACATTTCATGAAGATCACAGACGATGAGTGACGAGATGAAACCGCGAGGTCATCGATTTCACACGGTATCGCGTCAAAAATTATTCCAAACTTACTAATTTTAAGAAATTAACTCGAATTGAAGGGTATAATGGTAAATAAGGGTCGAATCCACAGGGAAATAAGGAATTTCTTGATGTAATCTTCGAATTTGATCAAATCGGACAAGAAATTGATGGTAGAAATTGGGGAAAATGGTATTTTATGAAAGATAACTTCAAAAAGAATCCATGGAATAAAAAATCATCGAAAATGATCTTGATTTCGTGGAGAAATCGCAAATTGAAGTGGAGAGAAATTTTTTAACGTTGAAATCGCGATTTTGAGCTAAATTCGATGAAATTAAATCGTAAATCCTAATCTAAACAAAAATTAAACCTAAATGGAAGATTAGAAAGCAAAAACCGCTTCCACTAATCTATGATTGTGATCAAATCGCTGCGATTAAGCCTCTTAATCGCAAAGAACACGAAGAACGCGATCGATGGATTCAAGCGGCGATTTCTCCTTCGATTCTCCACCAAATCTTGACTTCAACCCCTCCGTGGATGCGGAAATGAGAGAGGAAGAGGATGGAATCAAGAGAAACGAGAGAGAGGGTGTCTATATAGCTCAATTGGATTGAAATCTCAACTCGGATGCTTATAATCGTGAAGAACACATCGTTTAATAGGCTTTTTGGGCGTAACCGTCTGATCGAAACGATCGACGGTTACGATGAAACGTCCACGATGGAACATTTCTGAAAATGTCGTGACCATCGAATCGAGGATGGAGCGTCTAGATGCGATCCCCCGAGATGCGTTAAAAAACACATTTGATCGCGCCCCTTGGATCGCGATCGGACGGTCCCGATTAGCTCCCCACTGTTTCATCTCAGCCGTTATAACGCTCACAATTAAGGCACGTGCTCTTGATCTGATCCGGTGGTCCATGGGTACATTCGATCGACGCGTATCGTTCAATCGGCGAGTCGATCCTACGCACAGTGAGCAGCCATGTCACCTGCATCGTAAACATAACGTGTGGATTAGTCCCACATGGAATTAATTATAGGGAACCGTTGGGTTTATAATACTCGACAGTTTAGGGGGTTTGATTACCCCTTCCAATATATGGAAGGCTGAAGACCCTTATTATATATAGTATGTATAATATAAATAAGTATATAAGCCGCGTAGGCGCCGCGTAGGCGCCGCATGCGTCCACGTGGCACTGCCACGTGGACTGGATTGCCACGTCGCATCCACGTGGCCCCGCACGAAAAATAATCTCTTTTTGCATTTTTTTAATTCGTATTTTAACATTAAAAATCGTAAAATAATTTAGAAAAATCCGAAAAAAATCCTAAAAATTAGAAAATTCATAACTTTTGAAATATAACTCCAAATTAATCCAAATTTCTTTCATTTGATCCAAAATTTAATTATCTATTATTCTAAAAATTCAAATTTAATAAATAACAAGAGTTTAAATTATTATTTCAAAAATACATTCATTTATTAAGATTTTAAACTTTAGAAAATGAAATAAATGTTTATAAAAATGATTTCTCTTGTTATTTTAATTTAAAAACACTTATAATCTCAAGAAAAAGATGGGTTATCAAATTATTAAATGTTAATTTATCAAAATTAACCCTAATTTAAAGTATTTTGAGATTATGATGACTTTTTCATATAATAATAGAAAAATACATATAAGTATGATAACATGCATGAAAATGAAATCATTTATACTTTAATATGCATCAAAAATCATGTTTTATCATGTTAATATAGTATGTTATCAATGAGTATCTTTGCAAAATTTGTAAGGTTGCTACCCCATCGAAAGAGATAAAAGTGAAGAGGGATAAAAGTAGTAGCACAATCAAGTTATACAATCACTTAGAAAGGTTTCATGTTGAGATTTATAAGCAACTAAGGCCATCAAATGCTCCTAATACTTTAACAGACTATTTCTTAAAGACTTCAAAATTTTTAGGCAGGAATTTAGAGCAGACAAAGAAAGAGTGTATAGATTTAATTGTTAAGACAGATGCACCTTTTACGCTACTTAATCATCCTCAATTTAAAAATTTTTGCAACTACTTAGTACAAGGTGAAGCAGGGATTCCTAGCCGCCATTCCAGACGACGAGGGATGGAAAAAATATTTGAGGATGAAAGGGATAAGGTAAGAGAATGACTTCGACCAATTGAAAGGGTGTCCCTTACAACAGACACTTGGACAACTACAAATAATGTCGCAATACTTGGGATCACAATACATTGGATTGATGATATGTGGAAACTTCCTGAACAAGTGCTCGTCGTTGAGGAGTTGGGTGTATCACATCAAGGGATAATTTTAGCGCAGGTGGTGTATCGTGTGTTAGAAGAGTATGATATCACTCAAAAGGTAAGTAAACATGAATTTTATCTTCCTTATTTTCAATCTTAAATCTATAAACATGAATTTTTTTTCTAGGTTTCTGCTATCACAATAGATATTGCTAGCAATAACAAGACAATGGCTACAAGCTTGGAAAATTTATTACGTGAGAGTGGATTGACATTCACCAGGCAATTCCATGTGTCATGTATGGCCCATGTTCTCGACCTAGCTGTTCAAGGAGGCTTGAAGGAGTTGGGTAATGCATCATCGACTTCATTATGTTCAGAAAGTGAGGGTGCAAAGAGTGTGAAGAAGATGAAGTGGAAGTCACTTCACAAAAATTGTTTGGAGCAATTCTTCGTCGACTTCGAAAACTTGTTCTTGCGGCAAGTAGCACACCACAAAGAATTCATCAGTACAAAGAATTATGTGAGACGTATAAAATGTCAAATAAAAACTTATTAACCATAGATGTCTCTACTAGGTGGAATTCGACATATGACATGATTACGACAGCATGGGACAAGAGGAAAGTGTTGAATACAATGGCAACAACTTGTCTTAAATGTGGTAAAGGAATTTCTTTAATTATGTCAGAAGAGTGGGATCTTCTTAAGATTTTTGTAGATGAACTTCTAGCTTTTAAGGAAGCCATCGAGATGTTTTCTCAATCAAAGGCCATTACATCGCCTAATGTTACTTCTATTTTTGATCTTTTGTTAAATCAGTTAAACACATCAATTATTGCCTTAGGTAATCCTTCTCAAGGTGTGATGGGAATACCAATGAGCATAGAGCAATCAGTGGCACTCAAAGTAATATATAATGTCATGAAAACAAAGTCACTTAAATACGAGCCACAAGTAAAAAGAAAGCCAATCTTTCCTATTGCTACAGTGTTAGATCTATCTTTGAGATTTGAATATATTCCAACTGATGAGAAAGAGTACATCACAAAGACTTTGAAGCATTTGCTTCAATTGATGCCCGCCTTACCAATATCAAGTGCTTTCTCACAAAGTGAGCCATTATCCAATAGTTCTGCAACGTGTTCGAAAATGATGGTTGAATTGATGAAGCGTAAAAGGAAGAAGAACATAAACATCTTATTAGACAAACCAATATATGATGAAATATTTGATTATTTGCATGACTCTCAAGTTGAATGTTTTCATCTTGATGCTCTACAATGGTGGTGTAAGATTGGGTCTGAAAAATATCCACGACTTGTAATGTTAACAAAGGAATTTCTCTCAATTTGTGCTTCGAGCTCTCCATCAGAGCGTCTTTTCTCATCAAGACGGGAGATCGTAACATACAAAAGGGGAAAATTATCTGCAAGAACTATATCTATTTTGATGACCTTAAAATCTTAGGGGTAAAACGGATGAAGAGGATACTGATGAAGAAGAATTTGGTGAAGATACGAACTAATTGTCATGTTATTATACTTTCTTCTTCTTTGTTTCAAATCAGCAAGTATCATCGGTAAGATTTTTTACTTATACTTTTTTTATTAATGGACGTTGATATAATTATCTTTTTTTAGGTACGAATATTCATGGTCAAGAGAGACCGAAGTTGAGACCGAACCAGACCGTGACCGAGACTTAGACCAAATGGTGTGCCAAAAACCGGACCGTGACCGGGACCGCGACCGCCCAACCCTACATGTTGTGATTAGGCATGGCACATGTGTCCTCTAGATGACTAAAAATGGCCCCTACAAATTATTCTACCATTGTCCACTCGGGTTGCGCTCCTCCCTTATGATTGTCATTAATGTCACCATATGGAAGAGGCCTCCTTCCATTGAAACTGTTGTCTCCTCAAAGTTTGTGCCCCTCACATGCTAGCCATTGTGATCCTAGCGAGCCGGCTGACCATCAAAGTAGCCATCTCAGATAAGATAAGGAAGTAGAACTTAGAGACTCTAGTTTTTATTTCTATTTACGTAGCTCTGCGCTCTGCATCATATCTCCTCTTCTCTATTCTTCATTTTGTATCCCACTTTGCCTTACCCAACTCTTCAATGTACTCCCTTCACAGTCCCAATATCCACCTCTTCACGCTCTTGCCCGTCTCATGGAGCCTTCTACCAATTACTCGTCGCACCATTCCTCCACTCCTACTAAAAGCCATCCTACACCTTAAGATTGGCAGCCAACACCATATAACCTCAAGCACTCATGCAAAAAACCCACTAATTCTACATATGTTTATATTTATTAAAAATAATACTTCCACTAAATTAAAGCAATATACACAACCCTTATATGTATGAAAAGGGAGAAC
>CM044108.1:1598393-1646916 GCA_024174645.1 Lemna minuta | reverse complement strand
AAACGAGCGGGGCTGACCTGAATGCGTGGTGGCGCACTTTTTACAGCAAAGAGAACCCGCTAAGAGGACCCCCGCACGTACTAAATATACACACGTTCACATTACTTATCAATTATTACTTGAAGGTCTCAGTTCGATACCCTCCAACATAAGTCCACGCTTCCAATGCCCGCCTTTGATTTCCATTAAAGAAAACACCACTTCCCCTTCCTCTCCATCATCGCAGAAGAATTCACCGAGCTCCATCTTCATCCACCCATCACTGCTCTCTGGCGGATCCTCATCATCATCCCTGTCCGGATTTAGACAAACTCTCCTTTCATTTGTGAGATCTCCGATCTTGATCAAAGCCTGCTGGGGAAAATTAAGACCATTTGAAGCTTCCGCAATCCTGAAGACGACGTAAATGGCATATCTTGTCTTTTTCGAGAGCATCCGGCAGTTGATCCGCCCAACAATCTCCAGCCAGCAAACGCTCCTCAGAAGTGCCGCCTCCGAGAACCTATAAGAGGAATTCTTCATTGGATGAGAAATTGCATAAAAAAATTAGAAATCTTCATGAATTTTTCAATAGGGTAAACTAATCACTGCCCTTATAATCTCATAATGAGCCGAGGAAACTAGTGACAAACCTAGAATCTGGAACTGAAACCCATTGCCAGTAGTTCGGCGAATCTTCCCAGACAATCCTCAGATCCCTTGCAGATATCGTAAAGCATTTCCTACCGCTCGATTTCTCCAACGCAAAGATCTAGAAATTCAAAATCATAAAATAAAATAAACAATAAATTAGATCCCGGAGCCTTAACGTGAATTTTGTGACTACAAATCCGAAATTGTAATTTCGTAACAGGAGAGCGGCCTAAAAAATAATAGGAATCAAATGAAACCTTGCAGCCACCATCGATCAGGATGGAATTGCATAACAGAAAGAAGAGCTCCTTGGCGGAAGAGTACTCCACCCGAGTATCAGATCGAGAGACTATCTCTACAACATCCGACGGCAGGAATCGTTTCCAGACGGCATCTGATTCCGCCGCCGACCTGAAGATCGGGGAGACGGCGGCTATTCTACAAGCATCTGCGGGAGAGGTGAGAGAGATGATATGAGAAAGGCATTCCTCCGGTAAGCCCTGGATTTCTCTCTCCGACATCTTTACAAACATTGAGAGAGAGAGAGAGATACATAACCAACAACAATTCGTTTTTATAGGGTTTCTATTGGGCCCTAAAAATGGGTCAAATAGGCCGGCCCATGAAGTATTGGGAATCAAATGTTAATTCAGCTAGTGGCATGTCCGACTTCTCCCTTTGTTCTTGGCAACCAAGTTGGTCAACGACGCTATTCACAATTCGAGTCTTACTAGCTCATATTTCTTTCAGAAATCTGTGGTTATTTAGAAGTCTCCCGCTCGCGCTCCTATATTTTTTTCTAATGATTCTCTCTACATTGTATCTTGACCGAGATAAGTCATGTTATCTTTTTAAGCAAGCGATGATGAATACAATAGTCGAGAGAACTCAATTCTTGTTTAAGAGCGTGTTTTTCGACCCGAAAAAAGATCATCAAATCATTGCTTGGCTCAAGGACCAAATCATTAGGTTTCACCATCAATAGAAACTCGAGGTTTATCATCTTCATTTTCCACCATCAACTCTACCTTCCTCTAAATAGGCTTCTATACTTTTATCCTACTTCAAAATCAAAACCCATTCCAAATATGATATTCATATTCATCCTCATCCTCAAACATATTCTATATCATCCGTCTTCCATTACACCTTCTTGTCTAGTTTCATCTCTTCTATTTTCTACTCCTAGTCTTCCTTTGTCTTCCATAATTCTCACCTACCATTATCTATTCCATTTTATTTCTCTACTTCTACACTATAACTTCTCTAACTCTTAAAACCAAAGTTCCCCACAAATTCCATTCATTTTCGCCTCAAATGAGAGAGAGAGAGAGTTAGTGAACTTATGAATATGATTTCAAGAATTCAGTAACACACAACAATTAGAATTAACAATAGATTGAATTCATCAAACCAAAGTTCATTTTTAACTTGGGATGATTGATCAAGTTAAAAATTCAAAATTGGGATAACTGGTTGTGATGTTTTGCAATGATCATTGATTTCCATCAAAAATTAAAATAGGTCCTAATTTAAATCACAAAACCATGAAAAAACAATAACCCTTTATTTCCCCCCTTTCCCCCGTGCAATTAATCAATAATTACCATGTAGCCTATGCCCACATATGTGCATATTTGAGTAGAGCAATCGACACTTCACAAGGTGAATGCAGTGATCTTCTGCTCAAACTTCTAGAAAAATAGTAAGCTCACTCACCCTTCCACATACAAAGGTTTTTAGTCTATTTATCTAGTAAGCCCAAAAGATTAAGTAAAAATACGTTGATCTTGATCAGATCACGACATTTATTTCACAATGACCAAATGAGAAACTTCTTGAAATCACGATCACCTAGAAAATTGATCGTTGATGTTGCTCTTCACTATCACTCCACCATCATCACTCTCCCAATCTCTCTCCTTATTTTTCTATCCTTCTCACTTTCTCTCTAACTCCCTCACTCATTATCTTAATCTCTTCAAAATATTCAGATGTTGGACTATGATGCCATAAGAGAGGAAATGAATTGGAAACTAGAAGAAACAAGAGGGAGAGAGAGAGAGAGAGAGAGAGAGTTTTTCTTTCATTTCATTCAAGTTATGTTCTTTGAATATTATATTATACAGTACTTATTTTATTTGGGTCACTGTAATTGTTATTAACCTAGCTAGATCTTGTAACGAGTCTAAGGGGTGCCATTGTCTATATTTGGTGATAAGTTAAAATTTCAGGGTATAAATATGTCATTTTGATAAATTAGACTTATTCAATAATATATATTAGATTTAACCTTAATCACAAATAACCACATATAGAGTGAATAAGGGGTTGAGCCACAAAGAGGAAGGTCACTAGAGTTAATGAAATAATATTTTTTTTGGTGAGAAAATGGATCTGATTGATGAAAGGATGAGAAATGCACAATGAGCGGAATCAATGCAAGCCACAACCCAAAAATACTCAAATATCTTACCAAAGATAAGAATATTTTATATTAGAGATGAAAATAGTATTTTTAAAAGTTTTTTTATCACAAGAGAAGATTGAAGATCGAGAGAAATAAAATCCTAGTCTATGTGCAATGAAGAATCCTAGATCTTTTCCTAACAATGCTCCTTATTCAATCACTTGTTTGAGAGCCCATACATTTCACTCAAACTTCGCATCTTGCATCCAACATGAGGAATGACAAAAACAAAGAAGAAACTCACTAAATATGATGATTGATCACAAATGATGATCTATTGCAGCACTCTTTCCTTTGGCTAGCAAATGATAGAGGTATACAATAAAATGTAAAAACCCAAAATTTTTATCCCTTTTATATGATCAAAGGGTACAAATGGAAAGAGCATGAAGAGACACACCTACCCATAAACTTTGTTGGAGAACTCCATCAAGATTGTTAGATATCAAGCTTTGAATATGGACAAATATGGATAGTTGATCAACTTTCTCTCTCCTTCTTAGTGTCACCAAATCACTTAAATATATGTGTCATCACATCAAACAATCTCCCACTCTCACACATCATATGTCAAATTTGAATTTTGAATTCAAAAAAAGGAGGCATCAATTTCTGGCACTAGTTACTTTGTCGACATCAAGACTTGCATTAGATTTTGTAGTGGCCAGTTAGAAGTTACCACATCATGATTTTTCAATAGTATTTAGGTTGTGTCAACTCTAGATTTTGCGTGGACCAATAAAAAAGGGCTCCTATGTTTCATTGGTCAATGCTTAGTTGATGTAATTATTATCTTCAATTCTATTGGGATTTGCCAATTGATAACATACAATTTACAATGCAATTATATGATTATGAATGCAAATTAAAGTATAAATCATTCTATTCTTATACATGGTATCATACTTTAAGTGCATATCTATCATTTCATGCCCCTATAAGTTATAATCTCAAAATTCATTGTTTTAGGGATAATTATGTATAATTAAATAATATATTTTTATAGTAGATCATTCTCATCTATATTTGATATTATAATTGGGTTTCAATGTTAAATAATAAGAGAAAATATTTTTTGTACGCTCATTTAATTGTCGAAGTTTTATTTTTTTAAGACAAATGAGTGTATTTTTGAAATAAAAATTTATTCTCTTATTATTTATTAAATTTGACTTTTTAAAATACTCGATTATTTAATTTTTGATCCAAAAAATAAATTTGGATTAATTTGAAGTTGCATTTTTGAAAGTTATGAATTTTATAATTATTAGGGATTTTTCTAGAATTTTTATAAATTTTTTCTAAGTTTTCAGGATTTATTTGGAATTTATTTATATTTAAAATAATAAATATAAATTTTTGTTTATCTTGCAGACGTGGCATCGCGCTTACGTGTCCACACGTGACGACGTATGCGTGCGCCAAATATCGCACATGTATACATGTCATTAGCGTGCAATTAATTGGTTAAGCACCCTATTAAGGGTATACACTAACCATAAATATCACATATAGTTTTATATACAATATTTTCTATCATTTTTCCTATGTGGGACTATCTTACTATTTTTATCTTTCTGCGGGTGATGTGGCACGTTCATAATGGTTCGATTAGTAGAAATAAAACGTACTTAATCTTAGCCCCTAATTTTCACTTAAGTGGGGGGAGGGGGTACATGGCGCAATCTGATTGGGAAATGATTCATGTTTTAAACCGCTTTAATCTCAGTTGTTCATCTAAGGAGTTACAATGGACTTCTGTGGATGTGTGGCGACATCTCAAGCATTCAATAAAGATCGAACAACAAACATTACATGATGATCTAACTGCATGCAAATATATGGCTTCATCCAGGCACTCCATTTTATTCAGACAAACGCAACTTAATGATGATGATTCGCATCCTAGTGTTTCATATGAGCCGTTGATTGAAGTTGAAATTCCAAATCTAACGGCAATGCCCAAATTTTGCCTATTTATACTCTCTCTCTCTCTCTCTTCAACGAAAAATATATTCTTTGGTGTTTCAATCCTTGAATCTCTTGATTTCTCCCTCTTCTAGACTCAATTTTGCATCTAGAGAGTGCTTGAAATCAAGATTTCATTGAAGGAATAGGGATATTTCACCATTTGAATTCCAAAATTCATTTTCAAAATCACGAAATGAAAAGCCTAATTTTTCAATTGGATCATTTCAAGCGTGATTTTGGGTTAGATTATGTGTTTTCCTCCTAATTTTTCATCATCTATTATTAGGTTTTAGTTTTCAAGCTTAGATTACTCGAATTTTATTATTTCTATCCAATTCTCTCTCTTTGCGATCAATTTTTCTCTCTAAATTTTGCTCCTTGATTTCTCCATGAATACTGATCAAATTTGTATGGTTTCTGATTATGTGGATTTGTATTCGAGTCTTCTTTATAAATCTACCGAAATATCTCATTTTTCACCTCAATTTCTCATCCGATTTGATCAAATTTGAAGAATATCTCAAAAATCCCTTAATTCTTTGTACATTCGACCCTTATTCACCATTATACTCTTTCATTCGTGATTCAATCCTTAATTTGGTGAGTTTAAAATTTTTTTGACACATCTCCATGTGTTTTCAACGATCACACGATTTTGCATCGACACCAATCAAACCTACAAAAAGGGAGAGAGTGCTTGGTGTCATTATGACACTAATCATTGGCGACATCCAATGATTATAGCTATTAAGATCAACATTGGTATCATTAAGGTGGTGCGATCATTTAAGTTCCCTTAAAAGATCTTAAAAAATTGAAAAATAAAATTAAAATCATTTTGACTTCTAAAAATTCCCCAAAAAAATAGAGTCGCCTTTTAGAAATAAAATGAATCATTTCAAACCATGATAAATTGTATTTCTAAATATTTTCATGTAAATAAGTGCACTTTAAATGAAAAATTGATAGAGGGTTCCTTTTTTGACTTAATAAATTGTTTTCTACATGATTTGTCTTTTCGAATATTCCTCAAAAGGACAAAGAAATATTCTCAAATCAAATAGCTTTTTAAATAGAGAAATAACCATTTAGAACCATGTTGACCTGCATTTATGACCATTTCCATGTAACTAGAAACCTAAAATATGTGATATAAGTGCGCTGATTTGGATGTTATCATATATATTCTTAAAGAGGGAGATTAGGGATCCCTATTTCTGGCATATAAATCTCGACAAATCCGATAGAAGATCGCCGAATTGAACATTCAAAAAAGTTGAAGCACCAAAAATCAACCTGATACGCGTAAAAACACGGTCGTTGAATGCACAAATTTACGTATCAAACAAATTTATACTCAACTCTTCAAAATCTGATTTTTAAATTCGAATAGTGGCAAGTCGAGGTCGAATCCACAGAGAGGAAGGTTAAAAGATGGAAATCAAAAGATATATTTTTGGTGTTTTTCTTATATTTAGAAAGTGGGGATGAACAGTGAAAGGAAGAAAATGAGCAAAGAGATGAAATGAACCAAACAAGTGCTTCCAAACTCCTTGTGAAACTTGATTGATGGTGGAAGTGTGGTTTTTAAGGTTTGTAAATATCAAAATGTGGATAGAAAATATAAGAAATGGATAGAAAATGATCCTAATCTAAAGATTCATGATGAAAACACAATCCAGTGATGCTCCCTAATCATAACATACCTTTGAGAGTTGTATATTTCTCTCGGACTTGGCGTCTTGCATCCAACACGAGGAATGAACAGAAGAGGGAAGAAACTCACTGAGAATGATGTTCAACACGTGAAGAATGATCACTCATTGCTTTCTTTCTTACTGGCTAACCAATGCTAGAAGTATACAAAAAAACATTCATAACCCTAACTTTTTTCATCTCAAAACTTAAATCAGTCCCAATAGATTTGTGGAGCATGAAATGATGATCATGCCCATAAAATTTCAGCCCCTAACTCCATCAGGATCGTCCGATATCAAGCTTTTAATTTTGATGAATCTGGACTATTGATCTGATCTTATCTCTCCTCCAATCGCACCAATCAATGCGCTCTGTTGAACCCACGCTGGTCAAACGTCGCTTAAACTCAAAAGAATTACGTTAGATGCCCTCAGCTCTCTCAACTCTTTTCTCTCTCCTCTCTCGTCGATGGCGGTTTTCTCTATCGAAGGATGCGGAGATGAGTGCAAGAGCAAGTGAGAGTGGAGGAGGAGAGGTCGCGCGAAGATTGGGCAGAGGAGAAACAAAAGGTGATCGGAAAATTCCCATTGCACGAGAAATTCACAAGAGGGAGAGGAATCCATCACGCGAGTCGGAAGGAAAAGCAGACAAGCGAGGAGATGAGGGACGCACAGAGAAAGAAAGGGAGAGAGGAGAGTGCGGCGGTCTTCTCGCAACAGAAAATTTTTCATCGCGAGAGAGAAATCTTGCGTGCGCACGAGAGAGAGAGAGACACAGAGAGAGAGAGAGAGAGAGAGTGGGAGAACGGGGAGAAGGAGCCTCTCCTTACTCTTCTCTGCGACATAATTTTTTTCTGTCATGAGAGAGAGGAGAGGAGCGAAAGGGAAAGAGAGGAGGAAGAAGGAGAAGAAGGAAAAGAGTGAGTGATAACGTGTCATTGATGCATTCATTTTCATCATTATAAATGGGTTTTAACACATAATTTTTAGTCATATAATGCACGTTATCATCTTTTTATGATATTTTTGCATTCATCATTACATTCCACTCATATACTCAACTTGCATCTATTTAGTGCTAATTTAGTATAAAAAAAATGATATGTCCTATCATGCACTATTCTTTTCAATTACTTATGCTATGAGACTAACCCAATTTGACTCTTTTGAAGTCAAGTGGTTGAATTCTCATATTTTCCATGAGTTATGTGGATGTAGGGACATAGGTATGCAAGTAGGAAAGCATGGATATGGATGATGATAAGAGGAAAGAGGAAACAACTCTCTACTAAATTTGAACACCAAGACAACCATATTTTTATAAATATGGTAAATGAGGTTTGGATTTGGTAAAGGTATCATCATAAGATTTTTAGGTTAATCCAAAATTGATTTAGAGTGAATATTGGGCCAATCTTCTTATTTTTAAGGAGGTTGGACTAATCTTAATTTTTATTAAATGAGACCTTAATTTTTTCTTATGATTTTAGATATTTTAGGATAAAAAGATAGAGGATTAAATTCTTGATCCAATGGAGAAAATTTCGTGAAAAAAGGAGTTGTATTTTGTGAGATATTCAATTTCTAAGTTTAGGGATTTTTCTGGAATTTTTTTGAATTTTTTAGGGACTTTCAGATTTTGAGCATATTTACGAAAATGACACTCTGATTTTTAAAGTGAAAATTTACAAAAATGCCCTCCAATTTTCGAAGTCAGAAATTTACGAAAATGCCACTTCGATTTTTAAAGTGAAAAATTATACAAATGCCCCTCCGATTTACAGGAATTTTTGAAGTCAGTAATTTACAGAAATGCCACTCTGCACTATCTCAATCAAAGACTATGATTTCTCTAAATTAAATTCATGATATCTCATGATCTAGATAGATTTTTGAGCTGAAATTTTATTTCTATATTCATATTTTAACCCTCTATCCATCTTTGGATCAAACAATGAAGCTTCAAAAAAAATGATTTTAATAATTGGACTCTTTTACCCCTCTTTACACTCAAACCCTAAGAACTCACTATAAAAGCCTTCATTTTCTCTCTCCTTGCATTTTTTGGCTCTCTCTTAGCATCAGAATACCAGAAGGAAAGGGAGAGGAGGTCAAGGCCCAAGGAGGAGCATTGTTTGATGCCCAACCTTGTAGTGGAGAAGGGAGCAAGCAAAGATCGTGATCGGAGCGGATCGAGCATCACCCGGCCTACGACGGGCACACCGACGGGGTTTGTGCGACGATCCGGATTGAGTTCTTGCTTGTGTTCATCATCTCCATAAACAGTAAACTTGTATTTTCCTTTTCTTTTCTTTTTTTCTTTCTTTTTTTTCTTTTAATGTAGTGGCTTTGACATCATCGATACTTGCAACTCTCTCTCTCTCCCTATCGCTACACATCGATTCATCGATCCATCACTACCGCCGACCACTCTTCTCACCTTGTCATCATCTCATCCCCTTGCATTTCTTTCTACATTGTTTTTCCATTGGAATTCATATTTCTTTCCTAATTAAAAAAGAAACCTAAAAACTATCACTCATATTCATCTCTACATGACGCATTTACGTTTGCACTTCTTTCCAAGCTCTCACTTCTTCCACGCTCTCTCACCTTTCGTTTGAATATCTAATCTCATTACCTCAGCTCCCTGTGGATTCGACCCTTGCTTACACTATAATAAGTAAGGAAATATAAATTTTATTGCATGAAATCGATACACAACAACGACGGAAAACACGTGTAATCGAGATCATCAGAGAGGTAGGAAAGAAAAGAGGTTACGGGAGAGAGATGCGTGGGAGAGTGACGAGGGGTTTTATGCGGTCGTTAAAACACAAAAACGTTGGTCAAAAAAATTTATAATTCCGAACTCACAATGACAAAGATATAAAATCAACTAAAGTGTAAGTATCGGGTCGATCCATAGAGAACAAGGTTGACTTTTATTGCAGAGTTGACTTGGTCAAACTTAGGTTTAATTAAGGTTTTAAAGAAGTGAAAATGATATTTTATGAATAGAAATTCTATAAATATAATAGATAATGAATTTTAAGATTTAAGACTTTTGATTTGACAGAGAAAAGTCAAAAGTAAAGGTCAAAGCGTTGACTTTGACCAATAGTTGACTTTTTGTAAAATTAGATATTCAAAAGATGTCAGAATATTATGAAAATTATATGTTAAGAATTTATAGAGAAAATGGAATATATTGATATAAAATTCATGATTTTTTAATAAGAAATGGATTTACTAAGAATTATTGAAAATCACATATCAGAAAAATCCTTGAATGAACACTTCATAGAAAATCTTCAAATTGACTTATCAAGTGATATCCAAATATTGAAATTTATATATCAATAGAAAGCTAAGAAATAGAGGATTCCAAAGAGACAAAAATTATCAAATTCCAATTTATATTTTGAAAGTAATTGATCCCGAAAGCCAACGCCCAAATTCGGATGAAAAATGAACAGTGGTTGGTCAAACGTTAAATTGAGGGGTCAAATGATCTCAAAATTTCACGAATTTGCTATCCAGGGAAAGCTGATGAAATAAGAAATCCAATAAAACCAGAATCAAGTGATTAGAAATTACAATCAAAGAGATATCCTATTTTTGAAATCAGCAAAAATTCGGACTAAAATTGGGTAAAATTGAAGAACAAGATGACTATAAACACAAAATTAACAATCTAAAACTAATCAAAACTCAAATTACCGCCAAATAATCGATCAAATCTCACTACTAACCCGATTTCCGTGAAGATGGGACTTCAATTCACGCGGATTGAAGCGAATTTACACGGTTTCTTCCTCACGGACGCTCGACGTTCAAGGGGAAAATTCGATGAAATCAAACGATTAATCACGACGAATCCTGCTCTAATTGGATCGCGATTGAGTCTAAACGCAGGGGAATCGTGATGAACTCAAGACTTTGCTCCAAATTAGCTTAATCACTTCACGAATCAATCAAGAGTTCAGAAATAAGGAGAAGAACATCGATTTTTAAAGAGGAAATTTCCGCAAGAATTGCGGACCGTTTGATCCGGTGGAGGGACGATTGATGGCCACGATCGCACAATGATCGTGGGCATCAATGCGATGTGGTCGTGGCCATGATCGCGCAGCAAATGACCCACAATCGCGCAGCGATCGGGCAACGATTGCGCGGCGATCGAGCCACGATCGGGCAGCGATCGGATCACGATCGCGCGGTGATCATGGCAATATTTCCTTCGTTTGATGGGCATCATTGCCTCCGATGCACCAAATCTTGTTGCTGACCGGTACTATATGGAAGATACGTCTGATCCGTACTCCTAAATCCTTGCTGCTGCTGCTGCATAGGATTATAAACAGGGTTATTAAAATAATTTGGATATGTACCTTGATAGTTCGGTCGTCCTTGTTGAATTTGCCCTCCTTGTGGGCCTTGTCGATACATGCCCTGTCCTTGAATTGCCATGATAGGACAATCTATCTCGACGTGGTCAAGGCGTGAGCAATGGGCGCATGGTGACGCTTCTTGTAGCGCTACGGGTGCAAGTCCTTCAGATCCGTGGCGGATGTGGAACCGATCTAAAAGTAGATTCTGAACCTCCGCCATCTTGTCGATCTTTTCCAGGAGCATGCCCGTCTCTACGGACTTTGCGTCGATCAATCCTCCTTTCGGCATTGCACCTCTTCCGAATGGTTTTGCCGAGTTGTGGTGGCTATTTTCCGCCACAATCTCGATCAATTCCATTGCTTCATCTTCAAATTTGCTCATGAAGGTGCCGCCGCTAGCTGCATCCAAAAGATATCTATCTTGCGGGCCTAACCCATCATAAAATATCTGTGTAAGCTCATGGTTAGACACTCCATGGTGAGGGCACTCTCTAGTGAGGTCTCTAAGTCTCTCCCAAGCTTCGTGGAATGTCTCACACGGTCCTTGGGTAAACTCACGCATCGCCTTCCTAACAGAGGTGGTCTTTCCTAGGGAATAGTATTTCCGAAGAAATTCCTCCTCCCTCTCGGTCCAAGATGTGAACTCCTTTCCTAGCTTAAGAAACCAATCCTTAGCTCTATCTCTAAGGGTGGCGGGAAAGAGTTTCATCTTCATTATATCTGCCGACACATTGTGAATCTGATTAATCTCACATACTTGACTCAGCTCGTTGACATGTCTATAAGGATCCTCGAAGGTTTTACCATGGAAGATAGGTAACATACTCATCACATGCGAATCTATCCTAAAATTCGCATTTCTAGCTAAAGGTGCATGAATACGAGTAACGGGTCTTTGAAGAACATGCCTAGCATAATCACTAAGACGTCTCCTAACATTTCCCTCATCATTCAAAGCCATATCTAAGGTCGATGATGACGCGGAAGATGAAAGTGACTGCGATGAACGTTCAAAAAGATCTAAGTGTAAAGGATTATCCCTCGTTCTCCAATTAGACTCTCGTCTCATAAATATGCACAAAATATATATAATATAATAATACTAAGAAGAAATACTATAAAATTATTCAACAATGACAAATTTAATCGTACCTGATTGTCGCTATTCGTCAGAGTTACACTCTCCCAATTCGAGTATGACGCGATGATTGTTCGTCGTCCGTAGAGAGGGACTAATCACTTAATCTCGTCGAAATTGAGTATCTAAACAATGTATTTCTGCTACAAATAGCTCAGTGTAGGATCAATTTGGATTAAAATATAAAAAGAAACAGAAAAATCAGAGTTGACCGAGTCAAAATCGATGATTTTTCTCAAAAATACGCCTTAATTCCCCAGCAGCGGTGCCATTTGACGAGACTAAATCGTATGGTCATTGAATGCACACGACTTAGTGTCAAAATAAAGTCCTAAACTTACCAATTTATGATTAATCAAAGTAATTAATTAGTATAATGATAATTAAGAGTCGAATCCACGGAGAATTAGGGAAATTTGAGAAATATCTTTGAAATTCGGTCAAATCGGATGACGAATTGAGGTTAGAAATTGGACGTTTTAGTATATTAAGAAAGATAACTCCAAATCGAATCCACGGAATAAAAAATCAGGTGATTTGGATAAGAATTCGAAGAGAAATCGAAATTTGAAGATAGGAGATAATTTCGTTTCGAAAAACGATTAAAAACTGAAATTAGAACTAAAATTAAACTAATCTATGATTCTAAAACTAAAATTAACACTAAATGATGAAAGATTATGATGAAATCACGCAACCTAACCCAAAGTAGCCTTCGAAAGGATCCAATTAATCGTCGGATGCAAGGCTATTCATTCCGAATTTTCGAAGACGAAGATATAGTTCAAGATGTGAATTCTTCCTTTTCTTTCAATCAAAGTTTGATCTTAAGCATTCAAATGACGCAGAAATGAGTCAAGAACACTCTCGAACAAACGGCACGCGATTTGGATGAGTAATCACTTCGAATTTGGGGAAATTTCGAGAACCTATTCTTCGTCGCGAAGAACCGTTCTTAAATAAAACGAAATTGATTTGGAGTCGTTGGATGAAGTGCCTATCGCGATGGACGGTCGTGATTAGCCGTCCTTCGATGAATCGGCGTCTCCCTCTGATGGCCGTTCGATCGTTAATGAACGGTCGGATGCGATTTCATCTTGTGAAGAAGGTAAGGCTTCGATTTTTATCATCCGTCGGATTTTGATCGTGCGATCGCGATTTAATTGGAGATCCACCGTCGCGATTAATCTGGACCGTTATAACTCTTGATCGGACAGCCAGGATGATTTCACTTAAATGGATTTGACGCACGTGCTTGATCTCTGATCCGGTGGATCTTGCGTCCACCGCGTAAACGCACACGATCATCTTGATGTTGATCGGACGTTCCACGTTGACCTGAAAAATAACATTAGTCCCACATTGCAAAAATTAAGGAAAATATCCACTATATAATATGCGAGGATTATAAGCGATTAGAAATTTGTCTCCTTATACACGGGAGACCCATAAACTTTATATAAAATATAAATATGATTCAGGTGTCACATCAGGGCCACGCGTCACCCTTTGCGCCATGTAGGCGCTCGCGCTTGTCCCCGTGGCGATGCCACGTGTACACACGCGATTAAAACCCATATTTTTGCATTTTTTTTAATTAAATTAAATGTTTAAAAATTGAAAATAAACTTAAATAAAAATCAAAAAAATTCCAGAAAAATTCCTAAAAATTGTAAAATTCATAACTTTCAAAATATAACTCCAAATTAAGTCAAATTTGTTTTGTTGGATTCAGAATTGAATAATCTATCATTATAAAAAGTAAAATTATAAAAATAATAAGAGAATTAATTTATATTAATTGTATACATTTATGTATTATATAAAATAAATGCATATAAATACATAAATGTAAATAAAAGTCTTTTCTCTCATATTTTCACTCTTAAAACATGATTATGATCATAAATATAATTAGGATTAAAGATTATAATGTTTAATTATGCATAATAACCCATAAATTGATGTATTTTAAGATCATAACCTGAATTTAGACAAAATGATAGAAATATGCTTAAAAGATGATAACATGCATACATTTATAATGATTAATGCATTAATTTGCATTAATAACTATGTAATTACATGCATAAATAGCATGTTATCATCCACGTGTCTCCCTTCGATGTGCCAAAATTGCGATGAATCGCGACCGTCCGATGAAGCCACGTATCATCGTTGATGCCTCGTTGATGACGGTGAATCACGATCGTTAATGAAGCCACGTGTCGCTTAAGATGTCGTCGATCACTTCACTTAAATGTCCCTTTCACGCACGTGTCTGATCAATTGATCCGGTGGACTCCGCGTTCACGCAATGAACGCATCGTGATTGCATCCGACGCCCACCATGCGGCCACGTCACCTGCAAAGGATAACTTCCACGGGAACATAGTCCCACACGGAAGGAAAGACGGGAAATCACGCGTATATAAGGTGGAGCGAGGAAACAGATTTGCGTTACTGATAACATGCATTTATAACTTGAATTCTTATCCTAATTAACTCATATTCATGCTTATTTTATGTGAATATGATGCATGTTATCATACTTTTTAGGAATTTTCTCCATTGGCATGTCATTTCACTAAAGTTGATATTATGCATAAATTAGGGATAATTTCATGCTTAATAGATGATTAATCTTTTTTTAAGTTTAAATTAATAGAAGTTAATCTCTGTTATTGAATGATTTTTTACATTAGTAAATGTTTGGAAGGATAATTTTAGGATGGATTTATGATTTAGAATGTTTAATGAGAAATGATTGAAGTAAATTCTAATTCATCATGATTTCTTCTTTCAAAATATATTTTTAAATGACATGAGATTAAAAGTAAAAGAATTTGTGAAACAATGGAGAAAATTTGGATTAAAAAGGAGTTGTATATTTTAAATTATGAATTTATGAAGTTTTATGCCTTTTTCTGATTTTTATATAATTTTAAATTAATTTTTCCTTATTAAAATTGTGAAAAAGGGGGTATTTTGGTCCACATAACCCCTATGCTGACGTGGCGCGCGTACCTGACACGAGCAGCTGACGTGGTGCGCGGGACCACCGCACGGATGCGACGCGGCGCTGAGGCCACGTGGCAGAGCCGTGGGTGGCCCACGCGAGGCGCAGGAGGCGCACATGGCGCGGCCACGTGGCAGGAGGCCACCCGACCACGCGAGTCCACGTGGGTGCCCGTGTGGGGCGCCACGTGGCAGGAGTAGGACGGCAGTTGGAGGGCCCACGGGGATAGTGGGGCCCTGGTAAGAGAGGGGGGGCGGTAACGCAATTAACTCATAATTGCGCCCCCCCCCCTATTTAAGCACATCTTATCCCAATATTTTCTTCGTGTGGGACTATGTCCCACACGTTTCTTACCTATGCAGGATGCGTGGATGCATCAGAGCCGTCGGAGATTTATGGAAAGACGTTGATCGCGTGGACCACAGTCCACGCGATCTTCATCAAAGCACGTGCTGCAAAAAGGGCATAAGTGAAGTTTGATCGAACGACCTACCTCACACCACGTGGCATTCCGAGAAGCCTCTGATCATCATCACGTTCCATCATGCTTCAGTGGGCGTGGCTTCATCAGACGGTCGTGATCCTTCGCGACTCCGGGATCAGGGAGCACCGCGTGGAAGCTGCAAGAGTGTTGGATCCTCATCGAACGAACGAGGAACGTGGCCAAGCCTGATCGCGCGATCGGACCGCCCACCTTACCTGATCAGATCGGACGGCAGCGATCAACTGTGCCTCGCGATCGCAATCGGACCGTCCACTCACCTGAAGTTCAATCGGATGGCTTGAGGGATTCGCGGAAGAACTCCACAATCGCGGTCCGATCGAACCGCGATCTCAACGTGATCGAGCCGCGATCGTGGCTCTTCCATCGTGGAATCAAGATCACGATGCACGGCGCATGATTCCAACTGAATTTCGTTTCTTGTTGAAGAGAAATTGAAGGGATCGTGGCTTCTTTTTGAAGCGAAATTAAAAGCGATCGTGGTCCGATCGTGGTGCTTTTGGAAGCAAAATCGAAGCGGATTTGCCACGGAATAGAAGCCACGACACCGCGCCCGAGAATCGCTCCCACGACCCCGCAAAACCGCTCCCACGACTGTCTCAATTGCCCACGATTTTGGGCTAATTTTCTCTTTAAAAACCGATGTATTTCTCCCTTTGTTCTTCAACTTTTGATCGATTCGTGAAGGAATTAAGCAAATTTCGAGGAAGATCTCTAGTTCATCGTGATCCCCCCACGTTTAGACTCGATTGCGAAGCAATTGGAGCGGGATTGATCACGAATTTCTCCTTGATTTCATCGAATTTTCCCCTTGAATTCCGAACGTCCACGAGGAAGAATCTGAGCAAATTCGCTTCAATCCACGAGAATTGAAGCCCCATCCTTGCGGCAATCGGGTTAGTAGTGAGATTCGATCGATTATCAGGAGGTAATTTGAGTTTTTATTAGATCTAGAAGTTTAATTTTGTAAATTAGTTCTTAGTGTTCTTCATTTTCCCCAAATTCGAGTCCGAAAAATTGCTGATTTTGAAAATAAGATATCTCTCTGATTATAATTTTAAATCACCTGATTCTGGTTTCAGTAGATTTCTCAGATTTCCGTGGATAGCAAATTCATCAAATTCCGAGTTCATTTGGCCCTCCAATTTGACGTTTGACCGAGGACTGTTCATCTTTCATCAGAAGTCAAATGTTGACTTTTGGGGTCAACTACTTTTAAATTACAAATCAGAATTTGATAATTTTGGTCTTGTTAGATTCCTCTGGTTCTTAGCTTTCCATTGACATATAAATTTCAAGATTTGGATTTCATTTGACTGGTCAATTTGATGATTTCCTCCGAGGTGTTTATTTCGGGGATTTTTTGATATTTGATTTTCAATAATTCATAGTAAATCCATTTCTTATCCAAAAATCACGAATTATATATTAATAAATTCCATTTTTCTATAGTTTCCAAATATATAATTTTTGTAATCTTCTGACACTGTTTGATTCTTTGATTTTACAGAACACTTACTGTGGGTCAAAGTCAATGCTTTGACTTTGACTTACTTGACTTTTCTCTGTCAAACCCGATAATTAAATTCTTAAAACTTGTTATTTAGTCTATTTATATCATTTCCACTCATTACTTTTTATTTTTACTTCTTTAAAACCCCTTTTAAACCTAAGTTTGACCAAGTCAACTCTGCGATTAAAGTCAACCCTGCTCTCTGTGGATCGACCCGATACTTACACAATACTTGATTTTTATATCTTATCTTTGTGATTTCGGTTTTATAAATTTTGTTTGACCAACGTTTTTGTGTTTTAACGACGCACGAAAACGATCCGTCAGTTACCGCCCCAATACTATAACCAGGGCCCAGTAACCCGTGGGCCCTTCAGCTGCTAGCCTCTCCACTCGCCACGTGGCACCCCCTCGGGTGTCCGCGTGGACTCGTGTGGCCCTTGCCATGTGTTTGTGCCAGCTCAGGCCACTCAGCTCCCGGCGTGGGCCACGCACGGCTCTGCCACGTGGCCATGCGTGCCGCGTCGCATCCGCGCGGGTCCCGCGCGCCACGTCAGCTCTATTTGCCATGTCAGCCCCGTGATCCTGTGGTAAATAACACCCCTTTTCGCGATTTAAATTAAGAAATAATTAAAATAAAATCGGTAAAAATTACATAATAATCAGAAAAACAATAAAAACTTCAAAAAATCAATAACTTTGAAAATACAACTCTTTTTAATTTCAAATTTTCTCCATTAGATCTCAATTTCCTTTCTTTTTAATATCATGTCATTTAAAATATAATTTTAAACAAGAATATAGGATGAATTAAAAATAACATAAAGGCATTCATTAAGATCTCTCTCTTTTAATCCTCCAATAATTTTCTTCTTAGACTTAATTCTTTATATCATCTACTAAAGTCAAATACATCAGGGAAAATACTTAATTCATATTAATTTAACCTTTCAAAAAGATTAATCATCAAGAAAGCACATAATTAACCCTAATTTATACATAAATATGAACTTTAGTGTAATGGCATACCAATGGAGAAAATTCATAAAAAGTAGGATAACATGCATTATAATTACATAAAATAAGCATGAATAGTAGTTAAATAAGATAAGAATTTAATTTATAAATGCATGTTATCAGAGAGAAAGAGGAGTTCTCCCTGTGGTTCCCTTGCGATGAAAGTAATTTCCGTCACCACGAGACGCGAGGAGAGAGAAGGAGAGAAGTAGCGGAGATGAAAGAGAAAGAAAGGGAGAGAGGACGGACAAGAAAAGAAGAATCGCGAAGGAAAAGAGAAGAAGGAGAAGAAAAAGAGAAGGAGAAGAGAATGGGAAGAAGGAGGAGAGGAGAGGGTGAGCTGGGGTAGGCACGCGACCGAAAAATTTCCGTCGCACGCATGAGATGAGTGGAAGATAGCGGGAGAGAGAGAACGTGGAAGAGAGGGAGAGTGATCGGAAGAGATGGAGGGAGGAGTGTGCAGACAAGAGAGAAGGAGAGGGAAGAGACAGAGAGAGCCGGAGAGAGAAACGCGCCAGAGAGAGAGCAAGGTTAAGGGAGTGAGAAATTTTCATTTCAATTTTAATTTCTAAAATTTCTTAAAAATTTTATAAAATCTAGAAAACAAAATGCTCATAATATCATTAAATCAATATTCTTGATAAATCAATATCATAAAATGCTCATTAAATACTATAATTTATGAGAAATCAAGAATATTCTTTCAAATATAAGAATTATCATTTTATTCATTTTAAATCATGATAACATGCATTTTTTATTAGATTTTTAATAAAAGTGCATAAAATATATCATATTAATGCATGAAATTGCATGTTATCACAACCCAATAACACTTATTGGTCTTCCTTATCAATTAACTATATGAACATATAGATTAATTGACAAGGATCCATTTAACCCAATCGAAAAGTTAAGTTGTCATCCTTGCGGGGGCCAAGAACACCACGTGATCTAGGAGATATGGAGTATATTAGAATTGCCTTATAAAACCTTATCATCATCAATTACTATCTATGTATAATCTTTTATCTGCGCAAGACTCATAAATGACTTAGGGCATAGTTAGCTATCCAACCCTAATCAATCACTCAAATTAATATTCATGTGAGTAGGAAATCATCAAGTCTAACTTGGCAAAGAATTTACCTTCATCATATTCCTTGAGTCAATATTCTCTTATACCGAGGGTGGACGATCCCATCTTAACCATACAATCACCTTCAAAGACTTCATATCATATTCAACGACTTCAAATGACGTTATAGAGATCCCGTGGCTATGGATTCGTAAGTCATAGTCAAAACACGATCATCCATCTACAAGATGTCTTTGGTGTCTCAAGTCCAAGGACCACATACATAGCCGTGACATGAATCAACTTCATTAACAGTTTAGTACATACCATTAAGGGATTCATATGGATCAATACAATGAACTTTTTTTCTAAAGAGTGCCCACTATCTATCATTCGTGTCTACAAACTAATGGCCATAAGATCAACCAAACTCATCATGTGAGTTGGATCATACAGTACTATTTTTTCCAAATATGTCCTTCTTGAATATTCCATAAATAGGAATGTTTATTATGCATGTCTATAGTCTAGTGATAATTGTATTATGATCTCATCATAATTCATTTAGTCATCACACATACTCATAGACTTCATTGCAAACGTCACGCAAGAATGACAATTAATAAATTTTATTTCAATGAATATAGAAAAGATACATGAAAGTGTTATTTAGCTTATAGGCCACATGATATCTATCAATTCGTTGTCTAAAATACATATTGAGGTACTTCAAGTATCCAATTGGAAGGCAAGCATGGACCTCTAGTATCATGTTTTGGTGATTTGTGGCAAATGCGAGCTTGTGTGTCTCCCAGTTAGTATTAATATTTTCACATAAAAATGTATGTTCTCTCACAAGTATAACTTTCATGGCTAATATGTGTAAAATCATGATCATTAAAAGCACAAGTTAACGTATCAAAATTATACTCAAATCTTTTAATCTGATTTTAAAATTTAGAATAGTAATGAGCCAAGGTCGAATCTATAGGGAGAACAATTAAAATATTGAAATCAAGGAATATTTTTATATTTTTAGATTAAGAAAGGGGAAATAATCAATGAATATAAGGTGATGAATTCAAAAAATGCAACGAATCAATTAGACGCATCTAAACTCCTTTTGAAGATCAAAAACCCATGTTTCAACAGTGAAAATGTGATTTAGGGTGTAAAAACATGAAAATATGGGTGAAAAGATCAAGAAAATGGAAAAGACTTATGGAAAATGATTCGAATCCATAGATTTGTGATAAAAACACACTCTAAATATGCTCTCTAATCAAACATACTTTGAGAGTTCATACATCTCCCCCAAACTTGATGTCTTGCATTCAATATGAGGAATGAATAGAAAAGAGAAAAAACCCACTAAAAATGATGTTCCATATACGAAGAATAATCAATCGGTGACATCTTTCCTTATGGCTTGTCAATGGTAGATGCACCCAATGAAACATTAAAAAGCCTAATTTTTCTCCCTCAAAATTTAAATTAACCTTGATAAATTTGTAGAGCTTGAAATTATAATCATGCTCATAAAATTTTAGCCCCTGGCTTGTTTGAGATCATGAGATATCATGATTTCAATTTTGAAAATTTCTAGCCGTGGATTTTTCCTTAAAAATCACTTGATTTGATCACAATCGTTGATTTTTATCAACTTGATCATATGAATGTGCCAGATTGATCCTCGTGTCACATTCTAGTTCATCATGACAAGAGAGAAATGTCAAGTGGAATCTAGGCCATTAGATCTTCTTTTATAAGTGTTGAATGCTCCAAATCGCACCACGTGTCGCCTCCATATTCATGTGAGAAAATAGAAAACACGGTTAAATCAACATCCCTTGGATCAAATGGTCACGCAATCCACCAAATCTAATGCTTGCAGTAAAAGAAATGCATCACCTATAAATTAAAAGAGATCAAGTGGACCCGATCCGCCAAATAAGTTAATCTTGTGCTGCAATGTGTTCACTTGGTCCTTTCTAAAACAAAGTCTCACATTGAAAAAATTGACTTTAAATACCACGACCCACATTGAGTATTAGAGAACTAATACTCCCCTTATCAATGCCACGCCTTCGTGTCATGTGTACGTGATAACATGCTAATTAGACATGATAATACAAGATTATTAATACATATTAAGGCATAAAAGATTTCATTCCTATGCATGTTATCATATTTATAAGTATTTATTTATCATTCTATGAAAAATTCATTATAATCCCAAAATACTTTAATTTAGGGTTAATTATTATTAATTAAAGATAAATTATTTTATAACCTATCTTTACTTGAGATTATTGATAAGCTCCTATGGATGATAGATTTATGTAGGGTGTATAGCTTTCTAGGTCGATCCACAAGGATTCTAGGGCACGAGAATATCAATAATAGGAGTAGAGATGAGGAGTTGGATGAAGGATTGGTGATCAACTCTTTGAGTTGACCATGGAGGAAAGGAATTTTGATATATGATTAAGGTGAACCTACAGATACAAAGATGCTAAATTCAGAGTACAAGAAAGTATTAGAATGAATAACTAAGGAAATTTTAAACCATGTAGAAAGAAAAGAAATAAGGGGGAGAGAGAAAGAGATAAGAGAGAGAGTGTGTGATTTAGAATGAAATGAGGGGAAGACAATAACCGATAGTAGGAGAATGTGGGAGACTGAAATTAGGGGAAGAAGTGACGGGAGTGAAATAAAGAGAGAGAATAGAGAAAGAGAAAAGCAATTAAGAGAGAGAGGGGAAGATAGAGATGATGACAGAGAGAGATTGTGAGAAAGATACAGGAGGTGCAAGGAAATGAGGCAGGTGAGAGAGAAGACGTGAGGACGTGAGGACGTGAGGAGAGAGAAGAAAGAAAGAAATGACGGTGAGAGAGAAAATTAGAGGAGAACTGAAGAGAGAGATTGCAGAAGAAAACGAGAGAACGAGCGTCGAATGAGAGTAGAGATCGGGAGGATGGAGAAGATGAGATGCAGGAAAGGGACGTGCGGCAGAATGAAAGAAAGAGAGAAAGCGGGAGAATTCAGAAGAGAAAGAGCACGGGAGAGGAGCGATGCGAGAAAGAAAATTAGAGAAGGAGAGAGAAATGTGAGGAAGAAGAGATTGGGAGAGATTGAAAGAGAGAAATAAACACACGAGATGGGAGAGATTTTATTTTTATTTTTGTTGAGATAGAAAGGTAGCGTGAAGCGGGGAAAGACGGTAAAACGGGAAAAAACATGATGAGACAAAATTCTGGCTAGAAGATTAGCTTAATAGCGCTGAAGAAAAATAAGGGAAAGATGGTTGAAGAACGAGGAAGAGAGAGATTTTTAAGACGACCAAGAAAAGTACGACGAGAAAATGGGATATCACAGGAGATGACAGAATAGAAAAATCAGAGAATGCGTGGAGAGGATGAAATCTCTAGAGGAAGAGTGGAACAAGAGATTTTGGAAAAAAGGGATTGAATGCAGGCAAGTCGGTGAAGGGAATGGAGTTGCGGGAGAAGACTTAGAGATTGAAAGAACAATAGAAGAGAGAGCATGGAGAAGACACAGTAGAGCTGGAGAAGAAAAAAACTACTTTCATAGCAACAATCCATCCTTCCGCCCAAACAAAACTGCAAGAAGATTTTCTGAATGCTAAACCCTAAAAAAAAAAAGAGAATGCGCGAGGAAGGAGACTCCGCCAAAAACTGGAGCGACCCCCTTTTATCTCGGTCTCTTTCCTTTTAAGCCCCCGCGAGGAGAGATGCCTTGATTGGGCTCCACCGATTCTTCTTTGATTGGGCTCCATTGAAGGTGCCTTGGACAGCCCATTAGCCTACTACTCCTCTATTTTAGATGTAAGTTCCTGAAATCAAGGAGGTCACAAAATAATGTATAAAACTTCTTCTTTAATGTACTGATGGCATAAAATTATTAACTCGTGAAATGGTGGATATGATGATAGATTTGCAAGTTAATTGCGCAAACTAAAAGTAATCCTTAAATGTTTATACATAATTTTTGTGCTTTTATCAATTATAAGTAGTTTTTAATCTTAAATAATGAGAGAAATTATCTTTTATAAACACTCATTTAATTTTCTAAAGTTTAAATCTTAAAGAAATGAATGTATTTTTGAAATAGAAATTAAACCTCTTGTTTTTTTATTAATTTTAACTTTTTAGAATGATAGATAATCAATTTTTTTATCAAATGAAAGAAATTTGGATTAATTTGGAGTTATACTTTGAAAGTTATGAATTTTCTAATTTTTAGGGATTTTTCTTGAATTTTTCTGAATTTTTTAGAATTTTTAATGAATTTATAAGGATTTTATGGAATTAAAAATCAATTTTTCTAATTTTAAATCAGTTTTCCAATTTATTTTAAGTGCGCAGGTGACGTGACGCGATCAGAGCCGTCCGATCGATCGCGATCAACGATCGAGGCGAGGAGGCGACGTGGCAGCATGAGGAGCGTCCGATCGCACGTTGATTTCTAACCGTTGATCTTCACTTATGTGATGGGGGTACATCGGATGCGTCTAATCTCCACCGTTGATTGCAAGAGTTATAACGGTCGAGATTAAATCACAGAAAAACGCATCTGATGCGTCCAATCGCGATCTAACGGCAGGCGTTTTAATGTGTTTAATAACGCGCGGCGACGTGGCTTCATCTCGAGCATCTGATCGCGATCCAACGGCCACGACTTAACGTTAACGATTTGCGATCATGTGTTTCATCAAAGCAGTTGATTTGTTTCATCGGAAGGTTACGCCCAAATGTCCTATAAATTGAGATGTTCTTCGCATTTGTAAAGCATTCAAGAGCAATTCAATCAAATTGAATTGTTTAGACACCAAATCTCTTGAATCTCTTGATCCCAATCACTTTTAGACTCATTTCCACATCCACGGAGTGCTTAAGATCAAGATTTGGATGATCAACGAGGAAGAAATTGACGCTTAAACTCCACGATCGTGATTTTTGGATTTTTGATGAAAAGTCTTGATTTCGGCAATTAATTGGATTAATCGGATCGCAACTGTGGGTTAGGGATCGTGTTTTATCCTAATTTATCATCTTTTAGTGTTTAATTTCCGTTTATATTAGTAATTTAGTTTAATTTCAAACTTATTTTCGGTTAATTCATGATTTTCAATTTCAGAAATTACCCCTCTTTTCGATCTTCAATTTCTTTGTGAAATCGAAGTCAAATTCGATGATTTTTGATTCCATGGAATCTTCTTGAAGTTCTCTTTCATAAAATACCATTTTACCCAATTTTTATCATCGATTCATTGTCTGATTTGATCAAATTTGAAGAGATCATCAAAAATTTCTCTAATTCCCTGTGGATTCGACCCATATTTACCATTATACCCTTCAATTCGAGTTATTTTCATTAAATTGGTAAGTTTGGACTTTGTTTTGACATAAATCAGTGTGCAATTGACGACCACATCGATTCGATCGGTCAGTACGCACTACCACGTCAATATGAACAAATAAACCTAACTTTATGGTTTGAAAAATTCCTAAAAAAATTCTAGAAAATCTGAAAAATATAAAAATCATTAGAAAATTTGAGAAAATCCATAAAATCTAGAAAATTAGAAAACCTAGAAAAATTATAGAAAATTTCTAATTTTTCAATTTTGCTTATCTTTTCATAGAAAACACCTTGTTAGATGAAATTTTTGTTATTTTGATACTCTTTTTGTCTTCTTTTTCATCATATCAACGGGATTTAAAATGCAAAAAAGCTTTAAAAATTAATTTATTACTAAAAATAGCTTGTTTCCTTCTTGCATTTGGTTGTGTCGTCCTTCATGCATAACCTAAGATCATGAAACTCATAGAAACGTGATTAATTTTACTTTATTTGACCTTGAAAAAGGTCAAACATCAATAATGCATACAATTACTCATAGTTTATTAAAAATTCAGCTCATGGACGATATGATATGATGAATGGGAAAGTTTCATCAAGTTATGATAAATTCCATAATAATGACATGAATTGTTCTTTAAAATCATCAATGAATAATGAATTAACGTGTAAAAATGCATATTATAAATAGCATTGTGGCATATCACAAAGTTAAATTGGTGGCCCATGACTTCATTCAAGCCTGTGACATATAGGCGTCGGCATTCGTCACCGTCGACGTCGTCGTCGACGTCGTCGCGGAGAGACGACGACGACGACGACGATGACGACGACGACGTTTATCTGAAGAACGAATGACGACGACGAGCACACCCCTCGTCGTCGTCATTCGTCGACGTCATTTTAGCTGACGTCGACGGGCGACGCTGCTCGCCGCTCGTCGTCGACGGCGACGGTATTTAAGAGAGAGAAAGAAGAGAGTGGTTAGGGTTGGTCCGGGTCGGATCGGTTTCAGAGCGGAACAAGGGCGAGCGGGAGGGGCAGGCGGGGCGGCGTTGGGTAGGCTGCGGCGTCGGGTCGGAAGGTGGCCGTGTCGGATCTTGGTCGAGAGAGGAAGAGGGGAGAGATAGAGAGCAATCGTCTCTTTGTCTTTCTCTATCTCTCTCTTCGTCTCTTTCTTTCCCTTTCTCTATCTCTCTCTTCTTCTCTCTCTTTCCCTTTCTCAATCTCTCTCTTTCCCTTTCTTTTTCTCTCTCTTCGTGTCTCTTTCTCTATCCCTTTCTCTATCTCTCTCTTCGTATATCTCTTTCTCTTTCTCTTTCTTTTTCTCTCTCTTCGTCTCTCTCTTTCCCTTTCTCTATCTCTCTTTGTCTCTCTCTTTCTCTTCCTTTTTCTCTCTCTTCGTCTCTCTCTTTCCCTTTCTTTTTCTCTCTCTCTCTCTTTCTTTTTTTCTCTCTCTCTCTTTTTACATTTTAGTGATCTGTATTCAAGAATGTCATACACCTTTGCTCCGAGAGAGAAAGTGTTCGTTTATAAAGTGCTCCGAGAGAGTCGTGAATGAAGTTGAAGGGGGGGAACAAACATCGTATTTCAATCGAAGAGAACATCTGGCGATCTGATCAATCCCGACCAGAGATCAAATTACGAAAACTAAAAAATAACAACAGAAAATATAACATCAAATTACGAAAACTGCATAAGCACATTAATAAAAAAATTGATGTCAGTCTCAAACATGCGGACAAAAGCTATAACCAAGTGTCGCAAACCTCTTCATCATCTGATTCCTCCCCAGCCTCCTCGAGCGCAATGTCACGTAGCCGTTGTTTCTCAGAGCGTATCCACGACTTAATAGTGAGGCAAAACTCGATACTGCGAGCATTTAGGCCTGCTCGCCTATACGACACAACCCCACGCCCTGAGGAGAATAACCGCTCTGATGCAGCACTAGTTGCTGCGATAGGGAAGAATTCAGGCAC
Organism: Lemna minuta; assembly: GCA_024174645.1. Classification (NCBI taxonomy): domain Eukaryota; kingdom Viridiplantae; phylum Streptophyta; class Magnoliopsida; order Alismatales; family Araceae; genus Lemna; species Lemna minuta. The sequence goes on along the minus strand of CM044108.1, from coordinate 1,620,120 downwards.
GAGCTTGAAAAGATGTGGAAACCTATGTGCACCAACACGTGCCCACCACTGCAGTGGACTCTCCCCTTCTCTTGCAAACGTTGTCGACATGTACGCATTTAGCTCCTCACATGGTGTTCGCGTTTCTTGGGTCACCGACCGTGTTGGTCCCTGCAAAAAATGTATGTGTTAACAACAAATATAAAAGATAGGTTAATGATAATGGAATAACATACGCACCATCTATCAGCAGTGTCAGCCCAATCGTCCTCCCGCTCCACATCGTTGTCCTCGGACGCCGAGTCATCCTCAAGGTTACTCGGGGAGGCGACTCTGAATATAGGTCAGACTACGTGTCTTCGCAATTGGATCCAAGCAGGCCCCCTTATGGAAGGGGTCAAACATAGCGGCCACAGTGACAGCTTCATTATCTTGGAGTTTGGCCAAATATTTCATCAACTTTGTCGTCATTGAGGCGCATGCACTCTCCATGGACATGTTCTGTTGGGCCGTTAGCGTTGTTATTGATAGCATCAAATTGCACCCCCTCATGTCATCTCTCTTCGTCTTAATATGACTGAGTAGCCCTTTGACTAAACGTACGACATCTGTGATTGTTACGGCCTTCGATTGTGTGGCACGTTGCGTTGCGCTGTGAAACGGTTTTAAGATGTCAACGAATACCTTCAACAGCTCCCATTCATCCTTCGCAATCCGGAGGTCCTTATCACTTTGGCCAAGAATATGTCTGCCCATGAAGTCAACGGCCGGTCTATTTCCGATTGCGGTGAGCAACATCTCGTAGGTGCTGTTCCACCTTGTAGGACAATCCAAGGAAATTTGTCTGCGATTTCTTGTTTTGAGATCAATGCAGGCCTTAACATATTCCCGGCGACGTTAGCGCCGACTTTCCGGATGGCCGCAACCAACACGCGCACTCCGTGTGACTCGCATCACCAATCATACTCGTCCCTGGAAATTTTAAAAAGCTCGTCGAAGCCGTCGTTAAGAACACTCGTCATCGTTGTCGGATATGTCGGCCGCATACTCGCTTCTCCGTGTCCCCAATACTTCCAATCGGTGTTGACAGCTTAATGGACTGCTGTGGTAAGGACACTCGTAGGGTTTGCATTGCCGCTTGCACAGCAAGGTTTAGAATGTGTGCGAGACAAGGGACGTGTCGACCGTTGGAGAGGTGGGGGGGTTGACTGATTGTACTTTCTTCATTATATGTTCCATCATGGTAGTGTTGTTCTTTGCGTTATCCGTCGTAATAGCGGTTACTTTCCCAGTGAGGCCGAACTCATCCAACACCTGCAAGGCAAGATCCCCCATATTCACGCCACCATGTTTTCCAACAATCTCTCGTATCGCCAAAACACATTCCCGCATTTGACAATGTTTGTCCACCCAGTGAATAGTGATCCCAAGTAACCCACAGAAGTTGGGCGCCGTCCACGCATCCATCGTCAATGCAACGTTTTCAACACTCTCAAATTGAACCTTCAGTTGTTCTTTCAATTTAAAGTATAACTTCTTCGCAGCGGCCTTGATCGCTTTCGACCCAGGAGGATCAATTGGGGACCGCGTAGCAAACTTCCACATCACTTTGAACCCTTCATTGTCTACTATAACCCATGGTGAATCAGTCAGGCACACGAACCGAACAATAACTTCTTTCGTATTCTCTGGCGTCATGGGTGTCAAGTGATTGATCACTGAGCTATCGGCGGTCATCACTTCTGTTATCTTAGGTTGAGCTTGATCCACGCAATAACCCTTCAGTTCCACATAGATTTCTGAATGCTTCTGTTGGAGGTGCCTCCAAAAAGTGTTTGTGCTAGAATCTTTACTCCTCTTGTAAGTCCTCTGCTTCGTCCTTGGATTAATTGCTTCGCATAACAGACATATGTATAGGCCGTCTGATCTCATTCGGAAATACTGCATGACCCTTGCTTTGGGAGGTCGTTTGTTTCCTCTGGGTGCATCAGCCTGCCCGGAACGTGTCATCGTGCCCTGGGGGATAGGCATCCGCTCTGATGCACTCGGAATATCGGCACCTCCACACGCCATCTGCTGGTGGCCACACAAGACAGAGAGGGAGATAGAGCGAGAGAGAAAGAGAAAGAGAGAGCAAGAGAGAGTGAAAGAGAGACAGAGAGAGACGGATGGAGAGAGAGGGATCAAGTGGGCACCTCGGGTCGTCGGCGGGCAGCAGCAGTGGAGACTGGAGAGAGAGGGAGAGAGTGGATTTGTGTGCCAGTTTCTTGCATTTGCAATTAATTGAATTTGCAATTAACTTGACTGAAATTGGAGAGAGTTGAATGGCGAAGGAACTAGGGCCTCCGGTCGTCGGAGGGAGAGAGCGAGAGAGGTAGAGAGAGAGACAGAGAGAGCGGGAGAGAGAGAGAGAGAGACAGACAGACAGACAGAGAGAGATAGAGCGAGAGAGAGACACAGAGGGAGATAGAGCGAGAGAGAAAGAGAAAGAGAGAGCAAGAGAGAGTGAGAGAGACAGAGAGAGACAGATGGAGAGAGAGGGATCAAGCGGGCACCTCGGGTCGTCAGCGGGCACCGGCAGTCGGCGGAGAGCACCGGCAGGGAGCGGCGGGCAGCAATGGGCAGGGGCGAACGGCTGCGGGAGAGAGTGAGAGGGAGAGAGCGGGAGTGGAGACTGGAGAGAGAGGGAGAGAGCGGGGAACGCCGGAAACCGCTTCCCGAACTGGAGAGAGAGGGAGAGAGCGGGAGACGGGGGTGGGAACGTCGGGATTTTTCGTCATTTTCACCGACGACGACACGGAAAATGACGACGACATTTTTTACTCGCAGCAGACGGGTGACGACGACGTCGACGGTGTCGTCGCCACGTCGTCGTCCCCGTCATGAATAAAACGTCGTCCAAACGGTCGTTCCGTCGTCGTCGCCACGTCGTCGTCGCCAGGACGGGGCAACCCCTAGTGACATAGATTACACAAAGACCTTTTCTCCATTGGTTTGTCATGTGAAAGCAAGCAATTGAACTTTACATACCTAATAGGTGAAATGACCAGCCATGAATAATGGCAAGGTAAAGAAGTACCCATATGGAGTGTAGGAAAACCAAGGGAGAATTTAATGGTATGTTTGCTCTACCGTGCTATTTATGGAGGTTAACAAAGTCTATGTTTGTGGTTTGTGAAGTTCCATTGCTTGCATAGTATCTATGTCTTCACTCCATGCATAGAAGATTCCACTTTACTGTGGAAGACCACGTTGGGGGATGGGTGGAAGTGTTGTGGTGCTTGAACTTTATGTTGATGACATTCTCTTGACTGTCATCAATGTAGTCCTTCTCTCCTAGAGGAAGTATGCCTTTGAATAGAAAAAGGGTAACTCTGCTGTAAATCAAAATCTTCGTTGTGGGATGCTCGATACAAGTTTTGTAATACTAATTCTGAAATATTGGAAAATGTGAACCAATATTTGCATCTATTTGGTGTGGAAGCCGATCTATTGGTGGTCACTCATCCTAACATTTTTTATGTAAGTAGTGTTCTTAGCCAATTTATGTAAGTGAATCGGGAGGGTACCTTACGATTTCTAGCATACATCAAGTGAGGCTCCTAGAGAAGGTCTCATCTACAAGAAACACACTCATCTTCATTTATTTAGATGTTGAATTTTTGGGGGAAAAATAGAGCAAAAATCACAACATGGGTACAAAAAAAATCTCCAAGACAATCGAGTCACTTGACGATCTTGAAAACAAAAATGGTGGTTTCATGATCTAGTGTAGAGGATGAGTATCAAGCACAGCCAATACAAGCAAGGAGATGGTGTGGATTCAATATTTTTTACAGGACATGAGCACACAAAGCACATTAAGATCAGCTTCTCATTCATTCATATAAAGGTATTATAAGAGGTCATTACAACACTACACATACCTTCCTTTAATTAGCTGGTTGATATCTTCACCAAGAGCATCAATGGAAAATTTATGACTCCATGGGTACCATACTCTGTATATTTGATCTATATGCTTTGGTTTTAGGGAGAGTGTTTGAGTATGGCCTAACTAGGTTAGCCCATTAAGGTCTTACTCTCACATTAGTCATATTACTTCCTTTTCAATCTTTTCATCTATATATAGAGGCTTGTTGTCTCCTGTTTACTCATCCATTATCCGAGGCTTTACCTATTCATATAAATAAAATGTATGGTTGAATTTTCATTAAGGCAAAAGAAGAGACAACAAGCTTTTCATATCGTAAATGTCAACAGGAACTAAATACAAATTGAGTGAGTAATATCAGGCATATTGAAAACATGAGCTCATTCGGATGCTCCTTAAATCATGTCGCGAACGGCGACTTATAATCATCTTAAATGAGGGGAAATCACAGCTTTCTTGACATCTCTTATCTTCCCTTCCCTTCTCTTTCTGTCTCCCAAGCCTTCTTAATCTTTGTTACCTACATTCCTCATACACTTGCTCTAGAACTTGTGCTTTGTAAACTCATCTTTTGAGCCTCTAGTGTTCTATTTTACTAGCATAAAACATAACATGCAGCTTAAGGAACACAAGCTTTATGATGCTTTGAACGCAAGCTTTTCCGCAACATTGCAATCATCGATGCCCCTTTTGAAAAAACAGGAAGGAAGTATATAGTTTCTACTTGACTTCTTAATTTATTTACTTTGTAGCCATGAAAATACCCCAAAATCTTGATGAGTTCTTGACTTAGTAACCTCACTTGCCCTCTTGCTCATAAGCTCACGCCTCTAGTATTCTATTTTATTTTCAAAACCCTAATCCTCTTTCTCGTTGACCCCTCGCTCCTCTTTCTCCCCTTGCAAAAGTAGCAACTCCTTGTCTGCCTTTGTGGAGTAATACTTTTGGTCGCTGTCGGTAAACCACTCTCAAATTAATACAACCAACTCCACTCCGTTGCACCCATTTCAAAAGAGAAAACGCCAAGCTTCCCCTTGTAAAAAAAATACAAAGCGATAGCTCCAGGACGATACCCGGAGGCACGCCTGTTTGACTTCGGAGAAAGCTCCTCATCTTTGTCTTTCCGCTCCTCATCTCGTGCTACCCTTAGGTCACGACCAAAAAAAATACAAGGTGAACTTTGGAAACTCTCGATTGGATACCGACGAGGGAGTGGCAGGAAAGGGTGATCCGAAGGAAATGGAAAAAGGGAAGCTAGTCAGGTTCCCCTTCAGGGTTCAGACTTAGCTTTAGTCCTAAACAAATCAGCAGCTTTTCCTCTTTCGTAAAGTTCTACTTCCTAAGTGGGTCAGGAGTAAACGCCCAAAACGAAAAAGCAAAGAAGTAAAGATCATCCCTGTGGCATCTGTGACTCGGGTGTCTCTGATTTTCAGAGCCGGAGCTCAAGCTCATGATAAAGACGGAAATGTAACCAGCAGGATGGATGCATTTTTTAATGGAGGCATCTTTTGACTCTTCTCATAAACTTCTGGATTCATTGAATTGAAAACACTATCACTCTTCTCGCACAACACATTTCACTTACTTTTACTGGTTCACAGACCCAGATCCTCTTCTCTTGGATACCCTTTCGAAACCTCAACAAAAAGCTTCAAAGTGAAATTTATCAAGCATGCAGTGAGTTCCCAGGCGGGAAAGAGTTGAATACAGAAAAATATAGTTTTTTTTTTGTCTCATTGGAGAGAGAAAAGGCCCATCAATCACTTACAACCAGAGGTCTGAGTTCAATACCCTCGAAGATAAGCCCCCTCTTCTCATGTAGGCTTTTGATTTCCTTTAAAGCGAAGAGTAGGTCCCCTTCCTCTCCATCATCGCTGTAGAATTCACCGATGTTCACCTTCCTCCACCCATCAATACTCTCCGGGGAATCCTCATCACCATCCCCGGACGGATTTAGACAAACTATTCTTCGATTGGTGAAATTCCCGATGTTCGTCACAGCCTCCAGGGGGAAATCAAGACCCCATGAATTTTCTGCAATCCTGAAGACGATGTAAGTGGCATAATATGTCTTTTTCGAGAGCATCCGGGAGTTGATCCGCCCAAGAATCTCCAGCCACCAACCCTGCTTCAGAATTGGCACCTCCGTGAACCTACAAAAAGGAATTTTTCATCGGTTGTGAAATTGGAATTAAAAAATTGAAATCTTCAAGAATTTTTCAACAGGGTAAACCAATCAGCGCCCGTATAATCTTATAATGAGCCGAGGAGACGACAGACAAACCTAGAACCGTAGACTGGACCCCACTCCCAGTGCTCGGGCACTTCTCCCCAGACAACATACATCTCCCTTGGAGAAATTGTAAAGCATCTCCGACCGCTTGATTCATCCAACGCAAAGATCTAGAAACTCAAAATTACAAAATTAAATAAAGAAATAAATTATATCCCGAAGCCTTAGCGTGAATTTTGTGACTACAAATCCGAAATCGTAATTTCCTAACAGAAGAGCGATCTAAAAATAACAGGAGTCAAATGAAACCTTGCGGCCACCGTCGATCAGGATGGAATTGCATAACAGAGAGAAAAGCTCCTGGTCGGAAGAGTACTCCACCGGATTAACTGCCCGAGAGACTATATCTGCAACATCCGACGCCTGGAATCCTATCCGGTCAACGTCTGATTCCACCACCTGGATCCCTTCCTCCGACATCTGAATCGGAAAGTGTGTGTGTTAATTCAGCTAGCTGCCGGTCCAACTTCTCCCTCTGCTCTTCGCATCCGAGTTGGTCAACGGCGCTGTCCATCATGTGATTCTTGGCAACCAAGTTGGTCTTCAATTTTTCTGCGAATCAGAGCCCGCCAGAAATCGAGGGTCCTATTTTGCGCTCGACCGACGGGCCCACCTACAATTTCTCTTCTACTCAAAGATTTTCATCGATCTCAAAGATCTACAATTTTCAATGTGAGATTCTAATCCTTTTTTTTTTTTTTTGCCATCCGGCACCAATCATGTCCAAGATCAACCACTAATACATAGAACCCGATTCTTTTTTAAAATCATGGTTTGTCTCAAGGAGCAAATCGTCGAGTTTCAGCGTAAATCTGCACTCGAGATTGATTGTCTTCATTTTCCACCATCAGCTCTAACCTTCCTCAGAATAGGCTTCTACAGCTTTATCCAACTTCAAAATCAAAGCTATTTCCAAACACGTTACAGATCTTCCTCCTCGTCTTCATTGCTCCCACATCTACATCCACATCCTTAGTTTCAAACTTATTCTATATTGTCCATCTTCCATGACACCTTCATGTCTAGTTTCATATCTTCTTTTTTTCCTACTCTAGTCTTCCTTTCTATTCCATAAATTCTCACCTACCATTCTATATTCCTATACTTCTACACTAAGAAATTCTCTATATCTTAAAACCAAAGCTCCCGACTAAGTCCACCCATACTCACCTCTAATGAGAGAGTGAGTTAGTGAACTTATGAATATGATTTCATGAATTCAATAGCAAAAAACAATTAAATCAATCATAGATTGAATTCACCGAGCCAAAATTGATTTTTAAGTTGGGATGATCAATCAAGTTGAAATTCAAATTGGGATCAGTGATTGTTGATTTTTTTTTCGACAATCATTGATTTTATCAACGATTATAATTAGATCCCAATTTAAATTGCAAGACCTTGGCTAAAAAATAACCCTTTATTTTCCCACTTTCCCCGTGCATTCAATCAATCATTACCATGTAGCTGCTAAGGTGATTCTACTTCAATTCCCACATACATACATAGTTGAGCACCAGTCAACACATCACGAGCTGAATTTATTTGATATTCTACTCCAACCTCTAAGAAAAGATGAATCTCACTGATCCTTCCACATACAAAGGCTTCTACTCTATTTATCTAGTAAACCCAAAAGATTAAGTGAAAATAAGTTGATTTTGATGAGATCAGTGCTCTATCTATTTCACAATGACCAACTGAGCAACTTCTTGGTAACATGGAATCTAAACATGAAAATATATGATTATTAATGCAAATTCTGGTATAAATCATTCCATTCTAATGCATGTTATCATATTTTTTTAGTGTTTATCTATGATTCTATGAAAAAGTCATTATAATCTTAAAATGCATTAATTTAGAGTTAATTATGATAAAATTAAGAAAGATATTTTAAAGAATAGATTATCTTGATCTTTACTTGATATTATAATTAGTCTTTAATGCTAAATAATAAGAGAAATGATTTTATAAACACTCGTGTATTTTTCTAAGTTTTAAATTCTAAAAGAAATGAGTATATTTTAAAAATAAAAATTTATTCTATTGTTATTTATTAAATTATACTTTTTATAATGATAAATAATTTAATTCTGATCCAATATAATAAATTTGGATTAATTTGGAGTTATATTTTTAAAGATATAAATTTTCTAATTTTTAGGGATTTTTTTGGATTTTTTTTCTGAATTTTTATGAATTTAATTCGATTTATTTTGAATTAAATTCGTATTATATATATATATACATATATATCACATGCTAACATGGCAGGTGACCTGGCATGGTGGAAAAAGCACGTCGCCATGTTGCGGCATATGGACACGCCACGTGGTAGCGGGTAGGTGCTCACACGTGTGTAGACACATGTGTGTGTGCCTGTGTGCACGCGTCTATGTGCGCACGTGTGTGCGCATATGACGAGAGAGATAAAGCTTCCTTTTCAAGAGAACACTATCTCTCTATGTCATATGCACCTGATATGCGCGTCGATTTTTGTCATTTTTTGTCATGTGAGACTCTGGCTTTTTTTTGTTTTAAGTGCGCAGGTGACATGGCGCTACGTGGATCGGACTATATGCGCATTAAATGAAGACCGCCGATCTTCACTTAAGTGAAGGGGTTCGTGGTGGAATCTGATTGGGCGACAATTTGTTTTTAAAACATTTTAATCTTAGCTGTTGATATGAAGAGTTATAACTGATGAGATTAAATGCGCCCGATGGACTCTGATGGGTGCGTGGCAAAATCTTAGACGTCAATTTTCGATAGGACATATGTGATCGCACGGCGATTCTTTTTCACATGCAACATAGAAAAATTTGGGCACGTCATCTCCGATCGAATAGACGTGACTTAATGGCAATGATTTGCATCCAAGCGTTTCATCTGAGCTGTTGATTGAAGATGAAAAGTCAAATCCAACGGTCACGCCCAATTTTGCCTATAAATTGAGATGCATAAATTGTGATTTTCTCATTTGCAAATTTCTATCTAATTTGCTCTTTGATTTCTCTGCGAATCTTGATCCAAATTGAGTAATTTTTTATTATGTGGATTCATCTTTGAGTTCTATTTCCAATTATATCAAACCCCCTAATTTCTCACCTCATTTTATCGTTCAATTTGATCGAATTTCAAAGAATACATCAAAAATACCTTAATACTTCCTGGATTCGATCCTTATTCACCGCTATGCTATTCAATTCATATTAATTTCATTAAATTGGTGAGTTTGGTAAAAATTTTGACACGATTTTGTGTGTATCCAATGATCACACAAATTCATTTTGTTACTTCTCAAAATCACAATCACCTAGTAAATCATTCATTAATGTTGCTCTTTGCTATCTAATAAAATGCAATCTTAACATACAATTACATGATTATTAATACAAATTAAGACATAAAACATTCCATTTTTATGCATGTTATCATACTTTGAGTGCATAGCTATCATTTCATGTAAATTTAAGTTATAATCTCAAAATGCACTATTTTAGGGATAATTATGTATTTTTAAGAATAACTTTTTAAAATTAGATTATTCCCATCTATATTTGAGATTATAATTGGGTTTTAATGCTAAATAATAAGAGAAAATACTTTTTCTTTACTCATTTATTTTTCTAAGTTTTAATTTTTAAGAGAAGTAAGTCTATTTTTAAATGAAAAATTTATTCTCTAGTTATTTAAATAATTTGAGTTTTTAGAAAGATAGATAATTTAATTTCTGATCTAATGAAATAAATTTGGATTAATTTGGACTTATATTTTGAAAGTTATGAATTTTCTAATTATTAGGAATTTTTTTGAATTTTTTTAAATTTAAAATCGATTTCTTTGATTTAAAATCATTAAAATAATATTCTTATTTTCCCGTGCTAACGTGACAGATGACGTGGTGCGACCATAAAAAAGCGCCACATGGCGACATGTGAGACTGCCACGTGTTGCACATGTAAGCATGTGTGAGTGCGCGTGTGTGCGTGTGTGTACACATGTGTGCGTATGTGCATTTGTGCACGTGTGTACACGTGTAATTAAGGAGAAAGTACCTTGTTAAGGATTTTTGCTAACTCCTTAATTACGCACACCTTATATACATATATATTTTCTTTAATTCTACCATGTGGGACTATGTTTTCGTGTTTTAAATTTTTCAGGTGACATGGCAGCGCATGGAACGTTCGATCACACAATTAAAACGCGACCGTTGATCATCACTTAAAAGGGGGGAATACGTGGCTCATTCTTACTCATTAATAATCATAATATGATCATCCATCCATAAGATGTCTTAAGTATTTGAAGTCAAAAGAACACATACACAACCACAACATGAATTAACTTAATTGATAGTTAAGTATAGTATTATTCGTATATTTATACATACCAATTCAATGAAATCTTTCTCCAAAGAGCATCCACTATCTATCCTTAGTGTCTCCACATCGATGGTTATAGGATCAACCATACTCATCATATGAATCGTATTAGATAGTGTTATTATTTTCGAATAATGTGATGACTTTCTCGAATATCCCATGAATAGGAATTTTCTTATGTTAACTTATGTTATTGATTTACTTAAGGAATCTGGTTTTTTATTGTAAACTAATGGCAACACCTATGATTCTAATCATAAATAACTCAATATCAACAAACTGAAACTATAAATGAAAACTCTAACCAAAGATAGATGGGATGTTTGCTTCATCTCATACTAAAATAAATACATGTTGTACTATAATTGTGGTAAGTTAATTTAATGCATTCATCGAATATTTGTCATTTAAAGGTTTGACAGAGTTTCATGAGGAGAAGATAGATCAAACTAGACTAAAGAGTTGAAAACCGCTATGTGGATATTCTCACCCAAGGGCTAAGGGTATCATTTCTTCAAGATACTTTATACAAGTTTTGCAGGAAGGATAGTCTTTTACAACCAAGGTTGGGGAGTACTATAGTAGTAAGTAGATTATAATTGATATTCTAGTAAATCTACATGTTATGTAATATTGTGTTGTATAGTCTTTTATTTTCTATAAGTTGAAGAAGTTATGGGATGCCATGAAGGATATTAGCTCAGCCCGGTCTTGGAACAGGTCTTAGTTTCTCTCTAATTCTCTACCAATATCTCTTCTCCCTTGCCTATCCTTCTCAGTTTCTCTCTAATTCCCCTCACTCCTTATTATCTTAATCTCTTCTAAATATTAAGATGTTGGAATACGATGCCATAAAAGAGTAAAAGAATTAAAGACTGTAAAGAGAGAGAGAGAGAGAGTTTTTTCTTTAATTATATTCATTATATTTTCTATGCATATAATGTTATTTAGCGTTTGTTTCATTTGAGTCACAACACTTTTGGGACATTGTAAATGTTGATAGCTAGCTACGTCTTGTAACAAGTCTTATAGATGTCATTGTGGTAGTATATATTCTTTAGGAAGAAGATCATGGATCCGTATGAATTAAAACCCCCTCAAGATTCTCTAGCTTTGATTTGCATATTGATAATGCGTTTGAGGTGGTTGGTGTTAGAATCTAAGACTTTCTTAGTCCTCAAAATTTCCAATACATTGAAAGACATTAAGTTAGAGATTTAAAAAGATGAAGCACGAAGAACTAATTATTCTATCATCTAATATAGAAGGAGTTCCTTAAAGTTTTTTAAGTGTCTAGCATCTTGTGATACCCACACAAATAGATGTCAAATAGCCAATAAGCTAAATTATACTTCCATTTATGTCGTTTATATTCATTGATAGAAAATTTATTCATTGTCATTCCTCTATGGTATTTGCAATGAAGTATATGAGCATAAGAAGAAATTAAGTGAATTATGATGAGAATATGATACAAAAATCACTTGTCTTAAACATATTTATTTCACTTCTTGATTTCTTTGCGAATACTAATCCAAATTCAGTGATTTTTTATTCAGTGGATTCGTCTTCGAGTATTCTAAAAATAAAAATTTTCATCAATTCTCACCACAATTCATTGTCTGATTTGATCAAATTTTTAATATATCTTAAAAAAATTCCTAATTATCTATGGATTTGACCCTTATTCACCATTATACTAATCAATTCATGATTAAATCTTCATATTGCTGAGTTTGTAAATTATTTTCATAGGAGAAAGTGTGTTTTCAACGATCGTATAATTTTGTTTTGTCAAATAACATTATCTGATCTGACTTATATGATGAGTATGGCTAATCTTGTAGCCCTCTGTGTGAAGACATTAAGGATAAATAGTGGGAGCTCTTCAAAGAAAGAGTTCATTGAATTGATCCATATAGATATCTAAATAGTTTTATACCAAACTGTCAATCAGGTTTATTCATGTCATGGTGGTCTATGTGGTCCTTTGACTTTTGACATCAAAGACAACTTACGGATGGATGATTATGTTTTAATTATAACTTACAAATCCCTAGCCGCAAGATCTATAAAACATTATATATTAGATGTGGCATGAAGGCTTCTAAGATAATTGTGTGGTCAAGATGGGATCATCTACATTCGATATTTGAGGAGATTGACTCAAGGAATGAGATCCAATGAAATCTTTGGTCAATATAGTGGAAATATCATAGAAAGAGTTCCCGATGATTTCCTACTCGCATCAGTACTAACTTGAGTGACCAATTAAGGTTTGACAATTGACCATACCCAAAGTCATTCATAATTCTTATGCGGATGAAGGATTATGCATACATGTAACTAATGATGGAAAGATTCCGTAAGGGAGTTCTTACATACTCCATATCTCTTAGAGTATACGGTGTAGCTTCGCACCCAACTAGTTGGAAACTCAACCTGTAGATTGGGTTAAATCGATTTTTGATTAATTAATCTATATGCTGATATAAATATTCAATTAAGGTTGAACAATAAGGTGTCATTGGGTCTATATAGTTATTAACTTGTGATATATATGAACCTTGAGGGTCATAGACATAAGGTCTATGGATATTAGTAGATATAGATATAATTATAAGGAGGTTTTATAAAAAAATCTACATATTAAATGTCTATAATTAAGGGCAAAATGACCACAACTCAAGATACCCATGCAAGCCTTGTGGAAATTCTCGCATTTCTTCTCTTTATCTCTTAGTGAAGAGCTTTGAAGAGGATATCCAACCATCTGGAGATTTTGTGGATATTGCTAGAGGCTACATACTTGAATAAGTTCAAGAACTCCTTTAAGGGAACCTTTTAAATATGGTTTCTTAGACATACTATATGACAAGATGATCTATTCTTAGTGCCTTAGTTTTTTGGATATCTAATTCTATGTATTCTACTGTACTCAATGGTTTGATTGAAATTTGGGAAGGCTTATCAACCTCAAATTTGAACACCAACCTCTTTAGGAAATAAGGAGGTTGACCCTACTTTGACTTCCCTTTCAATTATAGATCATCCTTAAAAGATAAAATGATCCATTTAGGACATGATAACTTAACTTCTTCGCTTCAAAATTTGGGGAAGAGTTTATTTCTTCCTCTCCCTCATTGACAATTGGCATATGTGTTCCTCTATCTTGGAACCCATTTCCTTGCATCCACATAACTTATAGAAGATGTGAGAATTGAACCACCTATCTTCAAAGAAAAAAAAAAGAGGTTTTTCTCAAAATATAAGCGATAAAAATAAATGATGCATGATAAGACATGGTCATCTTTACATCCAAGTAGCACTAAATAGAAGCAAATTAAGCATATGAGTGAAATGGCATGATGAATTCAAAAATTTCATAAAAACATAATAATGTGCATCATATTAGTAAGAATTATACACTAAAATCTATAAATAATGATGAAAATGAACATATCAAAGACGTTATCAAAGAGGAAAAAGAAATAAATCGAACAATACAAATTAGGAGTCAACAAAAGTTGAAATGGATATAGCGAGGAAAGAATATTGTGATTGTAATAAAGAGAATCACGACAAACGTGTCGAATATAAACTAAAATTCATATTCATAATCTAACCCTAATTTTACATCTAATACATGAGAAAGTTGATTAATAACGAGAATGCATTGTGAAGATAACCCTATTTTGAAATATCAAAGGCTTTGGATAAAAATTCTTTGACTAGGAATGTTAGTGTTCAAGTATGAAATCCTCATGTATTTCCAAGGTAACGAATGATGATTCCAAAAAATCATAAATAAATGAAAATCATCAATAATTGCATGAAAGAGAAAATCTTGGCCTAGAACTATGATTTCAAGCAAAATAAGAAATAGAAACAACCTTAAATGGGTTGTTTCAAGCCTCACCATCCAATTTGAACATTAAAAGGTCAAAATAGCCAAGATTGCACCATGTAAGCACCCAAAAACCCATCCAATGGGATTTTGGTTATCTAATAGTATGTTTGGGCTCATAGATGACTCAAATCATGACACATCGGCCATAGATAGCCATTTGATGAAGATGAAGAGTTGTAAGGCTTCTTAGTTGTTGGGATTTGAGGTCGATAAGCCTTCCAAAATTTTGATAAAAGCATCAAACGTAGTAGAATACATTGAATCAAATATTCAAAACATCAAGGCTCCGAGCACCGATGATCCTATCATATAGTATGTATGAGAAAACATAATTACAGGGTTCCCTTGAAAGAGTTATTAAAGCTATTTAAGTCTCTAGCCTCTAGCGGTATCCACACGGTCTTCGGATAGTAAGATCTCCTTTTCAAAGCTCTTCACCAAGAGAGAAAGAGAAGAAAGGAGAGAATTCTCACAAGGCTTGTATGGGTACCTTAAGTTGTCGTCGTTCTCCACTTATTTATAGACATTTGGTATTCAAATTTTTCATAAAAACCCTCGTAATTATGTCTATATCTAATAACATCCATAGAACTAATGTGTGTGACCCTCTAGGT
Organism: Lemna minuta; assembly: GCA_024174645.1. Taxonomy (NCBI): domain Eukaryota; kingdom Viridiplantae; phylum Streptophyta; class Magnoliopsida; order Alismatales; family Araceae; genus Lemna; species Lemna minuta. The sequence continues at coordinate 1,604,999 of CM044108.1, read as the reverse complement.
TTATATATCTCACTAGTTAATAAATCTATATACCCAATAATATCTTATTGGTCAACCTTTACTAATTATCTACATCAACATATAAACTAATTAATCAAGGACAAATTTAACCCAATTGATAGGTTGAGTTCCTAGTCCATTGGGTGCCAAGCTACACCATGTGCTCCAAGATATATAGTATATATAAGAACTCACATATGGAACTTTGCTATCATCGATTACCATATATATAAAATCCTTCATTCACATGAGAGTCATGAATGACATAAGGTATAGTTAACTGTAAAATCCTAATCAGTTACTCAAGTTTGTATTGATGCATAGAGGAAATCATTGGGAACAAATTCTCTAATATTTTCACTACCTTAGCTAAGGATTTAACCACATCTCATTCCTTAAGTCGAATCCTCTTATACCAAGAGCAGACAATCCCATCTTGACCACACAATCATCTTTACAAACTTCATGTGATATCTAATATTTGAAATTTTAGAGATCTCACGACTAAAGATTTGTAAGTCATAATCAAAATATGGTCATACATCCATAAGATGTCTTTGGTATCTGAAGTCAAAAGAAAACATACACAACCACAACATGAATCAACTTAATTGATAGTAAAGTATAGTACTATTTATATATTTATACATATCAATCCAATGAACTCTTTCTCCAAAGAGCATCTACTATTTATCCTTAGTGTCTCCACATCGATGGTTATAGGATCAACCATACTCATCATATGAATCGTATTAGATAATGTTATTATTTTCGAATAATGTGATGACTTTCTCGAATATCCCATGAATAGGAATTTTCTCATGTTAACTTATGTTATTGATTTACTTAAGGAATCTGGTTTTTTATTGTAAACTAATGGCAACACCTATGATCCTAATCATAAATAACTCAATATCAACAAACTGAAACTATAAATGAAAACTCTAACCAAAGATAGATGAGATGTTTGCTTTATCTAATACTAAAATAAATACATGTTGTCGTATAATTGTGGTAAGTTAATTTAATGCATTCATCGAATATTCGTCATTTAAAGGTTTGACATAGAGTTTCATGAGGAGAAGATAGATCAAACTAGACTAAAGAGTTGAAAACCGCTATGTGGATATTCTCACCCAAGGGCTAAGGGTATCATTTCTTCAAGATACTTTATACGAGTTTGGCAGGAAGGATAGTCTTTTACAACCAATGTTGAGGGGTACTATAGTAATAAGTAGATTATAATTGATATTCTAGTAAATCTACGTGTTATGTAATATTGTGTTGTATAGTCTTTTATTTTCTATAAGTCGAAGAAGTTATGGGATGCCGTGAAGGATATTAGCTCAGCCCGGTCTTGGAACAGGTCTTACATGTGTGCAATTGTGCCGGCATGTATTCCTCAGAGGCCGGCCGGGTTCGGTAAAATGACTCATCGTTTGTCAAGTGAACTAATTGGAATCTGAAATAATGATGGTGAACTAAGTCATTATATTAATTGATTGATTGATCAATGTTGAACGAAAGCACTCTTAAAGCACAGAATCAAGCTCAACACTAATAAATTGATGCAACTTTCATCAATTCCAGAAGAATCAACCAAGAAAGTGTCAAAGAAGATCAGATTGTTGATGAACATGGAAGTAGCGGACAATTATATAGTTACGTTTCGGACCTCTCTGTCTGTTTGTCTCTCTCTCCCGCGGCAGAAGCGCAGAACTCTCGTCCGCGGGCGGCGGCAGATTTCTCTCTACCAATCGATAATGCTAGAAATGCTGGAGAGAAATCTCCAACCCGCCACCGGAAAATTTCGAGAAAGAATCGACGAAGAAAACCAAAGAACTCCAGCAAAACTAACGCCGGAAATGCATTCAGAATAGGTCCACAGTGTTCAGCAAAATAATGGCAGAAGCCGCTGGAGAATGTGCTGAAAATTGACAAGCAGAAAGCGCGGAAACGGCCTACAAATTTTGATTCATTCGATTGATTTTGATTCGTGTATTAGCTATTCTAGAAAATGACTGAAGATCGGCGATCGGGATCGACCCCTATTTCTGGAATCGTGATCGATGATTCGATCCATATCGCCCAACATGTAATATTACGATCGACCTTAAAGGAGGGAACCATCAAAATTTTGAATGAGTTTTCCCGCCGACGATTCTGAAGAATCGTGAATCCGTTTCCGTAGATCGGATTCCTCTGCAGTATCAGGGGAATGAGTTCTGGCGGTGGCGCCGGGAGTCAATTTGGCCAGCGCTCTCTCTCCTCTCTCTTCCAGCGCCGAACAAGCAGGTACAAACACGAACATAGTTTTCCGTTTTAGGGCTCTGCGAACACATATATTCGTTGTATTTCGTGCCAGTATCTCTAATAAAGAACCGCCGGCGAATCCTTCGAAGAAATCCGTTTCTCTGTCCGAGTTCCTCGATCGGAAGCTGCACAAGAATAATAATGGTTCGCTTCAGGTTTTTTTCGTCTTCCTCTTTCGCTCATACTTTATCGAAAAAATCGGCAACAATATCTCCTTCGCTTCTACTTGGCAGCGGAAGCAATTTCCCTTTCCGGATCGACGATCTGCGAGCGAACCGATCGACGAGACTGTTCTTCGTCGGTTCATCTCCAGACCGAAACAAGACTGCGAAGAATTCGTCCACCTCTCGAAGAAGAGGAAGAGCCAATATCACATATCTGCAGGTACGATCCTAAAATCGCAGATCAGTGATCCGGTTCCAGATCAGACAACTATCGCGTTTCTTTAGCAGAAAGCGAAGGAGAAAAGTCAACAACCCAAAAAGTGCTGGTTCTTGGGGACGATCCGAAACCTAGAAGAGAACTGAAATTCAACGCCGACGACAGGGGAGTCAAACCTCAGTTCGATCACTGTGAGAACGCGGCTTACGTCCAAATTGAATCCTTTCCTTTGGTGCAGTGACATATTCTGGGGATTTTAGATGCAAGCGGGAGTGGACTGTGGGATGGAGACCGAGAGGGAGTCAACGGAGATGACGTGGGCTTCAAGGAGATATGGGAAGGAGTCGGTTCTGCCTCTCTGGGAGGTCTAGAATGGCATTAAAAATGATTTTTTTTTCTCTCTAGATGATCCCTCTGCACAAGTTACCCGACATGTTCATTAAATCGCGAGGATGATGATCTGGTTGGAAAGAATCTGGTGTTACAGAATCGCCATGGTTGACGTTTCATTATCCACTTCAAGTGAAGAAATATAATCTGAGAACTTTTATCTCAAAAACTGGTGCATTGATTGGAATCGACATCCAACACAAATCTTGCATATTTGTTTGACATCCAGTTGGAATAGATACATGATAAATATTTGTGAGAATTACTTTCATCATCCATCTGACATTGAGAATTGTAATTTCAAAATTTAACTGACTGTTGATTGAGACTGCAGCCTCTGGACTTTTCTTTGTAAAAGGTTTTGGCACCCATTTTTCAAGTCAGTATTTACTTCGATAGAGATTGAACTATGAAGCGAGAGAGAGAGAGATAAGTGTCATATGAAACTCCTTTTCTAGAGTTTTTTGAGTCAAAACAATGAAGAAATTAATTTTTAAAACCAGGGAAATGCTTTTTTGTCTAAAAATATGTTTTTAAAGAGTTTTGCTGCGGTATTTATATGATTTCGCCACACAACTCTCTCTCCCTCTCTCCGCCCCCTCTCTCTGTGTGTCAAACATAAAGCATAGCAAATTATTGTGGCACCAAAATTCAAGCCATTCTCTCTCTCTCTGTGTTCTCTCTGCCTTTCCCTCTCTCTCTTTTTTTCTCTCTCATGCACATGCATCAGAAATAATTGCACTGAAATCTTCTTAGAAAAAGCAAAAGAAATGATTAGAAAATGAGAGGAGGGGAGAGAGGAGAGAGAAACATCCTCGCACCTTTATTTGTTTTTTCAAGGTTGCAAAATTGACTTACCTTGATTGTGCCACCTGAGAGGTCAAAGTGGGATTCATGGAGAATGTGGGGACATGATTGTATGGAATTTGAGGAGATTCGATGGCGCTAACGAGGAGAGAGAAAGAGGCAATGGTCTAAATTGCTCCAAATTCAAAGCATGATATTCAACGATCTTCATGAAGCTTGTCTTTTTATCCTCTATCTATTTGTAGCCTTTGATCATATAAAAAGGACGACAAAAGTTAAGGTTTTTTACATTTCACTGTATACCTCTAGCATTGGTTAGCTGAAGGGAAGAAGGCTGAAATGGATCGTCATTTGTGATCAAATTATCATTTATAGTGAGTTTCTTCCCCTTTTTTGGTATCCTTGTGTTGGATACAAGACGCCAAGGCCATATGAAATGTACAAGCTCTTGAACAAGTGACCAGATCAAGAGCATTGCTAGGGTAAGATATTGATCATGCATAGATTCAAATTGTGTCTCACTTGATCTTCAATCTCTCTTGTCCTAAAAAATTTTATTGACACTATCCTCATCTTTCCTCTAAACTATTTTTATCTTCAATAAGAGATTTGAGTGTTTCGATAGTTTCTCACATTGCGTACAATCATATCATGTTTTTCGTCCTTTTCATAGTTCAAATCCCTTTTCTAAACAAACGCTTCCATTTTCATTTTAAGATTTCATTTTGTATGGTTTGACCCTTTTATCATTTAGTCATGATTAGGGTGAGGCTTATAAATATTATTATATAAGTTCAATTTTCCAAAAATGACATATTTAAATCCTAAATTTCAACTTATCATGGGGCTCCTTCCCTTCAATGTAAGCCCACCAAAAATCGGACCTGCCTGAGTTGGTGAACCCTTCCCATGGATGAAATGACATGGAAATACTAGATATGTCATATTTCATTAATGAAATCCGAAGGTCACGATATTTTTGAAGAATCTAATTCCTTAAATACCTCCCTCTTTTTTATGATTATCATTTTTGAGAAAACTCGACAAATCAAGCCTTGTTGACACCTCGGTCCTTGAACACCATAATATGTTTTTATCATAGACTCTTTCCCCCTTCTATTGAGTCCTAAAAATCAAAACTTGGTGATAGATTGAAAGAGGATTAGCACTTTGAGGACCAGATCTCTCCAAGAACTTTGAATTTGGGTTTTCTTAAGTTTGAGAGACAATTGGAGCAATTTCTTGGAATATAAGGGTTTGTTTGGTCTATTTTGCTCTAGTCTATTATCACATAGCTTTATATTTATTATATGCAAAGTAGATTAGTTAATTTTATTGCCATTTTCTCTCTCCTCTAATGCAATTTTCTCTCTATAACTTCTATCTTCAAATTTTATTTTGTTTAAATCCGACTCACTTGAAATTTGATTCGATGGAAATATATAATTCTTTAATTTATAAATATATCCATTTCTTTAATTTATCATCTTATTTCATGATATGATTTTATCGAATACTAAGAACTTTCAAATTCAACCCTAAGTGTAAGAACCTTCAATAATTATAACAAAATTAATCATCAATTAAGAGAGTTTGAGCTTTATCTTTACCCTTGATTGCGTATTATAATTTAAACTCGTCAAGCATGATGTGGCACGATCTAGTGTATTTGATTTGAATGCACATGATTGGTGGACCAAGGTCCATCCTATTAGTTATCAGGCTAGAGTACGCGACACATTATCATTGATTTGTAGTTGCACAAAATAAAAAAATAAAAGGTCATTAGATATAAACACCCAATGGCATAAAATTTGCCATTTTTGTGTTGCTCTTTCTCTCATCACTCATCCCCAAGTGCAAGGTGCTGGTGGAAAAATTGGGCCATCGTACCCCTTAGAAGGGAGATTCAACTATACCAAATGACTGCAATCATCCTCTTTCTATGCCTTTTGTTCTTCTTCATTTTTCATCTCTAGAGAGCCCAAGGGTTGTTGTGGTCAAGTGAAATCACTCACAGATGATCCCCAATGCATTTTGAAATATTTATGAGTGATTTTTGCACCCGCTTTTTCTAATATGCGTTTGGAGCATTCTTTTTTATGCACATTGACGAGACGAGACCGTGAGGTCATCAATTTCACACGGTCTCGTGTAAAAAATAAAGCCTAATTTACCAATTTAAGGAATTAATAACGAATTGAGTGGCATAATGGTAAATAAGGGTCGAATCCACAGGGAATTAATGTATTTTCGAGATATCTTTTGGAAATAGATCAAATTGGACGATGAATTGAGGTGAGAAATTAGGGAAAATGGTGGATTTAGAAAGATAACTCAAAGATCTATCCACGGAATCAAAAATCACTCCATTTGGATTAGTAATCGCGGAGAAATCAAAGAGTGAAGTGGGACAAAATTTTCAGAATCGCAAAGAACATAAATCGAAATTAAAGGCTAAATTAAACTAAATTAAGATCCTAAACTAAAAATTGATGATACATGACGATAGATTAGAGGGAAAACTTGTTTTCTAACCCGAGATAACGATCAAATCGATCCAATTGATCGCCGGATCGATGGCTATTCATTCCACGAATTCAAACGTGAACATCGGTGTTCAAGAGACAAATTCTCCTTGATCGATCGACAAAATCTCACTTGTAATCACTCCGTGGACGCGGAATCGGGTCTAGAAGAGATTAGAAGTGAGAG